>JANRFK010006693.1:2518663-2534694 GCA_030068395.1 Apalone spinifera
AATGGGAAATGCACGATGGCGTCCTACGCGAGATCTTCCAACGTTGGGGTACTCTCCGAGTGGACCTCTTTGCAACTCCCGCCAATACAAAATGCCGCAAGTACTGCACCAGGGCGGGTGTAGGTTGCGCATCCCTGGGGGATGCCTTCCTTACGACTTGGCGTGGACCCCTCCTCTATGCATTCTCCCCCCCATACCTGTGCTACCCAAAGTCCTTCAGAAGCTGAGGCAGACAGGGCAATGCTGATCCTCATAGGTCTGGGCTGGCCTCGCCAGCACTGGTTTCCCTTCCTCCACCGTCTCTCCAGGCGGACACCGATCCACCTTCCGCCTCTCCACAATCTCCTCACACAAGACCGAGGACACCTGCAACACCCTCAGATACATATGCTGAACCTCACAGCATGGTTCCTAACTGGTTGACTCCATTCGAATCCCTCTGCTCCGACCCAGTCCAGCACGTCCTAGTACACAGTAGACAACAAAACACGAGAAAAACTTACCTTCAAGTGGCACAGATTCTCCTCCTGGTGTACCTCGAACCACCATGATCCGACATGTCTGTCGATCCCCTCTGTCCTGGACTACGCGTTGCACCTAAAGAACAAAGGCCTCGTGTTTAGCCTCCAGTAGGGTGCACCTCGCAGCAATTTCAGCATTCACATCACCGATAGATGGCGTTTCTGTCTTTGCTCATCCTACTACTAAGATTCCTCAAGGGCCTTACCAACATGGCCCTACCGCATGACCCAGTCCCACCGGTGTGGAGCCTGGATGTAGTCCTCGACGCCCTAATGAGGCCACCATTTGAGCCTCTGGCAACTGTATCCTTGCATTTCCTCACTTTGAAAACCGTTTTCCTGCTTGCCATAACATCGGCACGCAGAGTGAGCGAGCTTTCCGCCATGATGGCCACGCCACCATATACAATTTTCCGTAAGGATGGAGTAGTCTTGAGACTACACCCAAGATTCATACCCAAAATTGTCTCTCATTTCCATGTCAACGAACCAGTGATCCTGCCAACCTTTTTCCCGAAGCCCCATGCCTCACCACGAGAAGCAGCCCTACACTCCTTGGACAGCTGCAGGGCCTTAGCATTCTACATAGATCACACTAAACCTTTCAGGCGTACGGACCACTTATTCATCTCCCTGGCCCAGAGGTCAAAGGGTTAATGCCTATCTTCCTAGAGGATTTCCAATCTTGTAACCTCATGTATAAAGCAATCATACGCAGCGAAAGGCTTACCTCTTCCATCCCAACCACGCGCCCACTCCACTAGAGCCATGGCCACATCTGTAGTGTTTCATAGAGGGGTATCTCTGAAGGACATCTGCAGAACAGCGACCTGGTCCTCACATGAGACCTTTGCCAAACACTATTCTATTTCTCAAATCACTCATTCAGATGGGGCAGTGACGACTGCGGTGCTCTTCACAGCAGATAAATAGGGACTCCTTGCCCTCCTTTCCGTTCTGGCGACTACTACTACGCAGTCACCCATAGTGGAGCACCCGCGGGGACATCCCTGAAGAAGAAAGCGAAGTTACTCACCTTCAGTGCAGTAATTGTCGTTCTTCGAGGTGGTGTCCCCGTGGGTGCTCCACTACCCACCCTCCTCCCCACTTTGGAGTTCTCTCTCTGCTCTTGTCTCTTACAGATTCCGAGGCGGTCTCGAGGAACTGGTGGGGGGCCGGACCGCGCGAGACAGAAAAGAGCGCGAAAGCTGCGAGCCCACGGCACATGCGTGGGCACTGCTCGTCGCAAGCTTCTGTCTGTGGCGCCGGGGCAAGCTCAGCACCCATAGTGGAGCACCCGTGGGGAGACCACCTCGAAGAATGACAGTTACTGCACCGAAGGTGAGTAACTTGGCTTTATCCAGTTCATAGTTACATGAGAACTCTCCTTTAAAAAAACAAAACAAAAAAAACCAAGAAAAATGTTTTGAAAACGTTATAGTAGAAATTGAACCTGAACAACAACCAGATAAATCAGAGTATGTTAGAAGCAGTATTTCATGTATGGTTTTATTGCATCTCTCCAACTTGGAATGAAACAGAGAAAATGAAATCCATGCTGGAGGAAGTGTAAGCAAAAGGGAAATATACAACATACAATTTTGCTTTGCCTTGGGTTGCATTCCTTTTGGAACAGAATTATTAAGATGGTCAGATATATAATAGAAAAACATTTCATTTTGAAGTTGGCTCCCAAAAGGACAAACTTGCCTTAAGCTCAGGGAATCAGATGATAAAAATGGCTCTTTCTGGCAGATATGTGCTATAACTGGTTTTGAAAAAAACTGTGCCATATCTTCTGCTTTGTGGGGGACAAAATGGAATATTGTAGATGTATAATTCTGTAAGAACTAAAATAGAAGATGTAAAGACTGGTCTCCTTTCCTAAAATGTTTGTGTACAGTCTGCACCTGAGAGCAGAAAAAACAATCACAATAGCTCCCTGGTTGAAGGCTGGAAATTCACTTTACAGAGTTTATAGACTAAAGGTAATAGTATTGGGGAACAAATTGCAAGAGCAAAGAGATTAAAAATGTATCTGACCGACTACACTGGATTTAGGAATTGCCTTCTAAAAACATTCCCTAATCTGGAACATATAACTGTGCCTTGGAATTTTAGGCATTGCCTCTTAGGACCTAATAACGTTTACTCTTGTGTTTCTGAAGTTAAAATGAAAGGTTTTAAATGTGAATGTGTCCATTTGCTTAGTCATGGTGTAAGGATCATTAAAATGATCTGTACTTATGTTTGATATGGAATATTCCTGGAACTAAAATTGTAATCTAGATTTTATCTATTGAAACCCATATAGGCAGTAGGGATGTAAGTGACTAGTCAACTATCGGATAAGCATACTCTTATCGGATAGTTGACTAGTGATGCAACTAGTTGCTCCCACCCCCCCTTGCTGCAAGAAGGGGGAGCAGGAGCTGGTGCTGGGGGGGGGGGAACTGGCTTAAAGCTGGGTTCCCCCCAGCACAGTTTCCACCGGGGGCAGGGAAGGTAGAGTGACAGCGGAAAACGGCGCGAGTGGGGACTGAAGCAATCTCAGCTCCTGTCACTTCTGTTGCGATTCTGCTTTTGAAGTGGGCAAGAGCCCTGTTGGGGCTCTTGTACATTTCAAAGGCTTAGGCACTGCAGGGAGCACCAGGCCAGTGGGAGTTCCTGCTGGCCCTGTGCTCCCTGTCAGGCTTCCTCTTTTGAATTGTAGCAAGAGCCGGCAGGGCTCTTGCTACAGTTCAAAGGTGGAGGCGCCTTTATAGAATAATTAACTAACCGAATAGTCGATGGGATTTCTATTGACAAATTTAGATTAATCAAATAAACATCCCTATTTGGCAGTCTAAAGTACTGAAAAGTTTGTTTGCTGGTTGTATTCCTTAACTGAGATGTGTTGGCAATCTGATCTGTGACCAAGTAAATAAGGTGGTCAGATTGCTGGTGCACTGATGGGGTAGTTAAATTCAGCATGAAACAAAAATGTTCAAAAGGCTTAGTTCTTTTGCATTTTGTAATGGTAGGCAGTCATCAAATGTGAGTTTGCAGCAAACAATGGGACTAATTTAAATAGTATAGAAAACAGTAAGCACTAAATGTTAAATAGTTGGATCACACTTGTTCTGCATTTCTTTTTGGATGTGTAGTTGGATTAATGCAATTCCTTTTTTCATTTGTCGTTAGCTTTGCTGAATATATACAAACCTATCTTACGATGTTGAAGCGTTTGTACATAGATTAATATGATTGTTTTAAGACTGACATTTTAAAATATAATAAAGAATAAAATATGAGGTATTTTGTTTAAACAGATTTTACAACTGTTAACAGTAGGTGGAGGTAGTGAGATATGTAAGCAAGTCTAAAATGGTCAGTTCTTACGTGGGTAAAATAAAACAATGAAATGATGATACAACATTGAATTGTAAATTCATGGTTGATATTCACTCCATATAAATTTAATTGAAATTACATATGAATGAAAAATATAACACACTTTACTGGAGCAAATGACTCATATGTTTGCACCAGGCTGCTTTCCTGACACAGCTCCCCTGCCCCCATACATCTTTTTAAGGCCATATTGAAATTGTTTTTATAGATAATGGTAACAGCAAGATTATTTTTCTTGGAGAGCCCTTTACTTACTATTTTGGCTATTATTTCACTGTCTGCTTTTCAGGCTTCATTCAGTGAAGAAGATTTAAATAGAAGAATGACAATGGTGACTTAACATAGGAATTGTTTAGTAGATCAGAGATCCTTCTTATCAGCTGTCTTGTATCTGACAGTACCAGTAATAGATGCGCCAAAGGAAGTTGCGGTTAGGTTGTGTGTCCCCAGAAAGTTTCTAACTCCCATCAGTTAATTGTTTGCTTAACCCTCTAAATTTTGTATCCTATGTAATTGACTTTTCAATCTTGAAGTATGACATTTTTAAAAATTTTATTAAGACTTTTGCCTCATGGGATTAATTATTTTGTGGCAACAAGTACCACCTATTAAAAGGGAAAGAAGGGCAGCCCACAAAATTAGACCAGTCAGTTTAAGTTTGGTACCCTGAAAGATAATGGAACAAATCAAACAATTAGTTTGTAAGCACTTAGGATATAGGATAATGTGGTAAGTAGCGGACTACACGGATTTGTCAAGAATAAATGTGAAACCAAGCTAAAAATCCTCTCACGGGGCAATGAGCCTTGTGCATATCAGGGAAGCAGTAGATATGGCTTTTATTTTGATCTACCATGACTTCATGAACAAACTAGCGAACTATAGAATAGATGAACCTACTATAAGGGGGGGCACAACTGATTGGAAAACAATACTCAGAATAGTTCTGTGGTTCAGTCAAGCTGGAAGGGTGTATCATATGGTTCCCTCAGAGATCTGTCCTAAATCCAGTTCTAGTCAGTGACTGCATAAATGATTTGGATAATGGCATATAGAGCATACTGAAAGTTAGCAGATAAACAAACTTGGAAGGTTGCAAGGGCTTTGGCGGATGCGATTCTAAATCAAAATGATCTTGGCAAATAGGATGAGATTCATAAGGACAAATGCGAAATACTCCATTTAGGAAGAAACAATCAATTGAACACATACAGAAGAGGAAATGACTGCTTAGGAAGTAGAACTGCATGATGGGTCTCAATCCCAAAGCTAAATATGAATTGCTAGTGTGATACTGTTGTCAAAAAAAAAAAAGCAAATCTTATTCTGAGATATATATTAGTGGGAGTGTTGTAAGCAAGGCCATAAGAAGTAATTCTTCAACTTAGCACTGATATGGCTTGAAATGGAGTATTGTGGCCAGTTCTGGGCACTATCATCTGGGAAAGATGGTGGATGAATTGGGCAAGTCCAGAAATAATTAAAGATCTAGAAAACGTGATCTATGAGGAATGATCTCAAAAAGGTGCTTGTGTAATCTGGAGAAGAGTGGGGGGGCATAGTAATGGTCTTCAGATTAGGGATGTTAAGGACTAGTTGAGTATCCGATAAGCAAATGCTTATTGGATAGTCGACAGGATAGTCAACTAGTAATTCCTCTCCTCTCCCCCCGCCCCAGATAGAGGCAGCGAGTGGGGGTGCTTCAAAGCTCTAGCGCCGCCTGGAGCTTCCACTTTGAAACACCACAGCAGCGTTTAAGAAAGGGGCAGCACCAGCGTGGGCTTTTGTGCATTTCAAAGTTGCAATGCTGAGTGGAGCCCAGGGCCAACTGAGGAGTCCCCAGCTGATCCCGGGCTCGAAGCTGCTTTGAAATGCTGTGCGAAGCCTGGGGCTCAGAGTGGCGCTGCTGCTTTGAAATGCCGAGTGCAGCCCAGGATCATCTGGGGACTCCCCAGCTGACCCTGAGTTCTGCAGGCATTTCAAAGCGGTTTAGAACCTGGGATCAGCTGGGGACTCCTCAGCTGTCCCCGGGCTCTGTGTGGCGTGCCAACTTTGAAATGTACAAGAGTCCTCGGGGGGCTCTTGTGCATTTCAAAGCGGAAGTGCCCATGTGGAGCCTGGAGTCAGCGGGTCTTCCTGCTGGTGCTGGGCTCCATGCAGCATTCCAACTTTGAAATGCACAAGAGCCCCCGTTGGGGCTTTTGTACATTTCAAAGGCGAAACACGAAAGTGCCTATGGACAAGTCGAATAGTGGATGGTAGTTCAATCAACTACTTGACTAGTAAATTAATTGCTAGCTAATGTCCCCACTTCAGGTACTTAAAAGGTTGTTATGAAGAGGATGATAAGTTCTTCTTGTTCACTGAAGGCTGGACAAGAAGTAATAGGGCTTACATTTCAGCAAGGGAGGTTTCAGTTAAATATGAGGTTCATCTTCCTAACTTTTAACTGAGGGAAGTTGAGGAATCTGTTGGAGACTATTGGAGGTTTTAAAAGTATGGGAAACACTTGTCGGGGATGGTTTAGATAATACTAAGTTGTGCCTGCATCTAGGGGACTCAGCCAGATGATCTGTTGATGTTCCTTCCAGTTCTATATTTGAGTCCTCCACCTGTTGCACTCTTTCCAAGATTTTTGTTTCAATAGGTACAAGATAATGGCCTGGGAACAATGTCTCCTAGTTTATATTAGGCTCCCTAGTTACTTCCGCAGACCTGAAGAAGTAGGTCTGTGAAGCTCAAAAGCTTGTATCATCCATCAATAGTAGTTGGTCTAATAAAAGAGATTGTTTTACCTACCTTGTTTCTTGAAAGCTGTTAGAGCAAATGATACAGCCAGTGGTCATCCTATTTCTGTATCTTGCCTCCAAGTTGCCTCAGAAGACTGTATGAAAAACTCTTGAGTGAGGAATTGAGTTAGTCTGCCCACAGAAGAAGCTTCTTGTTAAGAGGTTACCTGATTGTCTGAAGCTGGAAGGGTTTTCCCTTTCAGGTTTCCACTTTTTGCCTTTTTTTAAATAAAGGCTTTCTTCTGTGCCTCCTGTTGTTGTCTTCAAATATAGGTTGACTTTCTCCTTAAAGATATTTAGTAAAATTGCATAAATCAGATATTTGACTTGAATCCTTTTTTACTTAAAATATTTAGCATGTGAAGGAAATCCCAAATGAGAAACTAATTGTTATGCAACATTTTATATAGTTCTATCATTTGCCTTCTTGAGTTTGGTTACAAATGAAATTGGAAGAGCAGGCAGACCTGTATTTTAAAGGCTAATTCTAAATATGTAAAATGTATAGTGAAGTTTGATAAGTGGGTATTTATACATCTGTATTTATATTTAAAATGTAATTCATAAAATCAAAACTGAATTGTTTTCTGAATCTGTCTGGTAGTTGGGCATAAGCTATTGCTGGGATTTGATGACTGATAAATATCTTTGGGGAAAAAGGCCTGTTGAAAAATTGGTTACACCAATCTAAAAAATGGATAATAGTTTAGTGGGACATTGTGGTCACCTAGTTTGATCTGAGAGTAAACACCAACCAGAGAACTTCTCCAAAATAATCTTAGAGCAGAACTTTTCAAAAAAAAATTCTCTCCTGATTTAACGTTCATGTGTAACAAGACCATGTTTATCACAGTGAACAAACAGTGGTCTTGAGGTGGGTTCGGAATAAAAAAAGCTGTACAGGTTTAGATAATACAAAAAGCTTTCTAACAATAAGGATAGTTAAGCTCTAGAATGGGTGTCTGAGGGAGGTGATGGAATCCTGTTCACTGGAGGTTTTTAAGAATAGCACAGATAAATACCTGTCAGATCGTCTATGTTTAATTTGTCCTGCCTTAGTGCAGGAGGCTGGACTAGATGATATTTTGATGTCCCTTTTTTAGGTTTTTTTTTAAAATATAGGGTTCTTGTATTTAAGTGACAGTAGGTGTGGTTTCTGGAGGAAAGTAATGTTTTTAAGTAGTTCTAAGATTTGTTCTAGTTAATCAGGCAAAAGGAGGCTTTCTAGTAACTTTAAACTATTAATTAAAAACAAAGCAACAAAGTTGGTATAGCACTTGGCTTCCATGGACTTTAAGAGTTCAGTTTACCCTGTTTAGGATATTCATAAAAGTAGTATAGATTCAAGTTCACACTTTAATCATTGGCATTTTCAATGTATGCTCATCAGTGCATTTCTTATCAGTTTGTGTTTAAAGTATTGTGAATTATATAGTTATTTATAAGACTTGAATGGATCTAGGAGGATAGCCAGATTCTAAATCCCTACTGGGTGGGGTTTTTGGGACCAGTATGATGTAATCAGAACAGTCCATAATCTGTTACTTGGCTATTTCAGCTTCTCATACTTAATCTTGCTAAAGAAAAAGGCAGCTTTACATACAATGATTTGAAAAATAAAACTTTGATTAAGTGTTGCATTCTTCCATAGTCTACAAAATTACTCAACTCGTAAAAGTTGTGGCTGCTTATGGATAGAATAGAACATTAATATTGCCTATTATCATTAGGAATGTGAAATGTTAAGTGGTAAGCATCACTCATTCCAGCCCCCATGGACATGGGCTGCTCAGGCCAGGTAACCACTCCCCTTTTAACCAATTAACTAACTACATAGGATTTTTACATCTCTAAATATTAGAGCATCATATCTTTCTGTTGAAGGAGAACTCAGTTGTCCAGAAACTTGCATTACCATCTCTATTTCATAGCACAGTGAGAGTTAAACTGTTCATAAATGAACTTGGAGTTTTAGTCAGTCCGAAGAATGCCGTTTAAAAGTAGACTAAAATCACCCATAACACCATAGTTTAATCAGGAGTGACGCAAAAGTTGCCGGCGGTGATACACTCTGCAGATCTTGACTGTCTATTCTGAGGGCTTTCAAGTAGAAGTATTAAAATAGTAGTAGCTATTGCCTCCGACATCCTATCTAAATAAATGGAGATTATTCCCTTTTTCTGCCCCTTTGAGGGAAAAGGTTTTGAGAGGCCACACCTGAGCCTTTTTAATTAGAGAAAAGGACTAATTCCAAGAGTCTCATGGGGAAGGATGTCCTAAAAAATACTTTTGAATGTGCAAGGCATGCATTCAGCCGTATGGAGTGAAACCCGCAATCAGCCCCATTTCCAACTCGGCTCACACATCTATACCAGCAATTGCATCACTGGACCCAATGACATCAGCCACCAAAACAGAGGCTCATGTAACTGCACATCCACTAATGAGATCTATGCTCTCAAATGCCAGCAAAGCCCCACTGCCATGTATATTGACCATACTGTACAGCAGCAGTTCCTAATCCTTTTCCAGGTGGGGACCCAATTTGACAATTCAGGAAGACTTAGTGACCCAAGGCAATTCAAAAACAGGAGGAGAAGGGAGGGCAGGGCCACCTGGGGAGACACTTGGCGACCCTTTTGAAATGTAATGGCGACCCATATTTGGGTCCCGACCCATAGGTTGGGAAACCTTGCTGTACAGTCTCTACAGGAAAGAATTAATGGACACAAATCAGATATCTGAAAAGGCAATACACAGAAACCTGTTGGAGAACACTAATCTTCCTGCACACTCATTAATGGATCTACAAGTCGCCATTTTGTTTCAGATCAATTTCACAAGCCAAATGCACAGAGAAGGATCAGCACTTAACTTAATTGACAAGTTTAATTCTTATGTAAACAGTCTGAACCAGAATATAGGGTGGCTCTCACACTATCTTTCACTTTTTAATGACTTAACCAGCCAACCAAACAATGGAGGTGCTAATGGTTCTTAACAGTCTCTTTGTAACTATTTGAACTGTCTACTCACTGTCTCTTTTTTTCTTTCTCCTCTCCCCTTTTTTCCTTCTCCCCCTCCTTCTTCCCTTATTTATTCTTGGATCTGGACTTATACTTCCGTCATTTGAAGAAGTGGGTTTTGCCCACAAAAGCTTGTGATACCATCTACATGTTTTGTTAGTCTTTAAGATGCTACTTAAAGACTTGTTGTGTTTTAAGTTTTTCCTGTTATAGACTAACTTGGCTACCCCTCTGAATCTAAAAAATAAAGTGTACATTGATGTAGAGGATTCATAGGTTTCCCAGAGGTGGGAATCAGGTGGAAGGGGATTAATGGTGAGGGTTTGTTTTAGGGAACAGTGGGTCTAACAGTGACCCCACTTTTAAATCCTCTAAAACCCCTTTCAAATGTTTTTTGTGGTAGAACCCTGTGGCATATTACTTTGTGTACATTTACTCTGTATTGTATTTGTATTAAAACGTTAAATGTTAGTGTTTGCTGCACATATGTGCTGTCTTTATTTCCTATACACATGCATAAACTCCCTCTATTGTGTATAAGATACTGAGGTAATTGCTAAAGCTATTTAACCTAGACATTAAAATAGCACAGGTGTGGGAGGTAAACACTGTGTTCATATGCCTCATATGCCTAGTTCTGGTAGGAATTAACCCGTTTCTTCTAGGCAGAGCTAAGGGATGGGCTTTTCAGATGTGTCTAAGGGAGTTAGTGGGCTCATGTTGGAACTCCGGAGGAGTGGGATGCTTAACTTGCTTTTGAAAATTCCACCTCCGAGGTTTACTGTAGTTTTATTCCAGTTAGCAAGGAAAGGAAATGTTACCTATCCCTACAGCTTGACTCGCTATCCCTTGTCTTTAGTAATTGGTCCATGGCATATTATGGTGTTAAATATTTTTAATTTGCGGAGATAGAGACCTTCCAGATTAAAACTGATGCCACAAACACATAAGGATGAAGTTTCTTTTCATGAAGTAGTAGAAATTCCAGAGGCAGACATAAATATACAGGCATATGAAAAGAAGGGAGTACCAATCCCTGCATGCATCTGATGAAGTGGGTCTTTGCCCACGAAAGCTTATGCTCCAATAAATCTGTTAGTCTATAAGGTGCCACAGGATTTCTTGTTGTTTTTGCAGATTCGGATTTACACGGCTCCCCCTCTGTTTCTTTTCATAGTGCTTTTCTTTGGTAAGGTATGGAGTCAAAATGATCCTCTTAGTCCTAAACATAGTGCGCCAGAGTGAGAGAACACTGATGAACTGTGGGGAAGCTTATAAAATTGCTTTTCATATTTCGGCTGAATTGCAGATGAATGACTTGTCTCAAGCTTAGTGCAGCACCTTCTAAAAAGCAATAAAACGCTCCCATAATGAGTAAAGTTCAGGGAAGGAGAAGAAAAGGTGCTTAAGGAAAGATCTCAAGCTTAAATATTCTTTCTTCCCCAGAAGCAATGAACCAAAAGCAGAGTAGGACAAAATACATTCTGATGAGTCTAAAACAGTAAGATGACATTCTGGAAGCACTGTGAATAGCCAAGTCTTTGTCCTCATTTATCAGTAAAACCAACAGGCAGTGTTAACTCATTATTAATGCTGAAAGGTGATGGCCTTGAATGTATGTTGACATAGAAATAATAAACTTGGCGCATTTTGAAAATTGTTGATTTGATATCCAGAGAATGTGCTGTGGTGTCCTTGTACAAGCTTTATAAAACATCAGGAATTATTCTCTTTCCTCACATGGCTGATGATCATTCAGACTGTGTTTACATAGTGTATGTACTTGGTACGCTGGAACAGTATTCGGCATGAATATCGTGAACTCTCTCTCCTCGCTGTTACTGCATAATAGAGATTTAGATAGATGTTATATGGGGATGTGATTTTAGTACTAATATTAAAAAAAAGCCGGAGTTTCTCCTTGGTAATTCCAGAGGTGAGTGTGTAGAGAGTGAGACTTTTACTGTGGGATTCCTCAATGTAGTACCTCTGTGGACTCGTGCTAGTTAAGGAGACAGTAAAGGCATAAATGAAGGTTTCGAGATTTTCCATAACTTAATATCAGAACTTGACTTTTAAAAAAGAAGCATTTGTCTGTTTCTTTTTACATCTAAATCTCCTTATTTAGTTGTACGCTTGGGGGAAGATGAGGCTGAAGCTGATAAGCATGATAATGCATGTAGACGTTTTGTCTGGATGACAGTGCTTTTGTTCAAACACATGCCCACGTAGCAATTTTTTTTCATTTATTGGTGATCTGTGTACATGTGATTATGAATAGGTGACAACCTTTGAATGGGTAAAATTGCATTATTGTCAGTGAACTTTTACAAATGAGGTGACTAGCATTAATACACTTGAAATGGTTATTTTTATTAACTATTTGCTTTCACTTTGTCCTTTCCCAGTTTTATTGGAAGGATTAATGTGTACTAGAGCAGAAATAAAGGCTGCTATGAATAAGAACCCACTGTTTATCCTCCTTTTGGTGAATTCTAGAGCAGTTAGCTAGCTACCATTACCCTGGCTGTGGTATGACATTCATTTTTATTCAGTTGCTGGGCTTTGATTCCACATGGACGTTTAAACTGGGGCACAGATGCACCTTCAGTGTCTAATGCATCTGCATAATCGTAAGTGCAGGATTGCAGTAAATAATTCATGTCAGCTGGGGCCCTTGATTCTGGTAATGAGATCTCAGGGGCAAAGCCTCAAGCACTTGGCTCCTTCCAGATGATCTATGAAATAGGCTTTGCTGTTATGGTTATTCAAACCGACAAATACTTAGTTAACAACTAATGGGATTTATGTGTTAGGGGAAAGGAAATTCCTTAGCAGTTCATTCTATCCTACTTTCATTCCTCTTTGTCTCTTTAAGGATCGTCTATAGAGGGAAATAATTGTGGATTAAAATATTTAGTAACACAACTGACCACTAGCATTGACTTAAATTCAAAGTGTCATAATAGATGAAGGATTTTTCAGATGGTGGCTTCCTTGTATGGGCATGTATGTGACATAATGTTTGCGTGCACACACTGTCAATGGGAAGAAACTTGAAAAATGTGTAGACAGTGTATGTGCATGTAGCCAGGTTGAGACCGCATTGAAAAATATTAAGTGTTTGATCTTAGCTTTAACTCTGGGGAGGATATTGCTAGCCCCAAACAAGGCTGGTTCTCTGAAAGGATAAAGTCATTTTGTTCTTGAGCTGAAACTGTGTGCTTGTAGAATAAGCTTGTATTTTCATCTCTTGATTTGCATTTAACTCACTTCTACTAAAGGTGTAGGAGAGAAGTGATAAGAAATGTGACTTGGCTTGCCTAACGTAAGTTGATTTCTTTTAATTCAAGCCTTATAAAGCCCTGTAAGCAAAATCTTCCGGTTTCAAGGAGCCTCTAATTGGCATTCTAAAGTTCTCATGTAAGTTAGATACTATAATGTTCATTTTTCAGTTTAGGTGACCTTCCACCATCTTTTCCATGCAATAAGAGCTGGGCTTTGTGTGCTAGAGAACAACATCCTGAATTTTTCAACCATTTTGTAGTGGTGACATTTTTGCAGGAAAAAAGTCCAAATTAAGCTGAGACTACAGTGGTGTGCTAATGTTTACCAGGCTACATTATTTAGTGATAATTATGAATTAAAAGAAAAATGAAGTTAATATAAATTGTTAATTACTCCAAAATATTCCTTTGTGAATGTGTTTAATTGGTACAGACTTCCCTAGTGTGTAGTACTGTAGGAGTTCTGAAAAGCTTTGGTAATTAATAGTAAATTAGCATATGGTTATGCTCTGTGGTTTGTTGTACCTCAGCCCATCTGCTGTTCATGACACCTGGCTTTCAGTGATCCCCAGATCAGTAAGTTCCACTATTAATGTTTTCTCTTTGCTTGTCTTTCTAAGTGCTTTTAAAAAGCCCCTCACCTGTGGGAGCATGATTGTGTTCAGATTTGTATTCCAGAACAAGCCAACCCCAGTGAGACAATGCCTTCTGAATTATACCACTCTAATGGATGATGTAGGGATATGAAGCAGGGATGTAAAAGGTCAGTTAAAAAGGTAACGGAGTAACTGGTGCTGAAGCCCCATGGTTAACTGGAACCGGTAAGTATTACCTATTTAGGGTGATGCTTTCCGGTTAGCTGATCAACCAGTTAATCTTTCACATTCCTAATGTGAAGTGGACTGTTAGTCTAGTCTTGGGTGCCCTCTGAACATCTCTGCTTGGCATTATTCTAACTGCATCAGCTTGTATAATCATTCTCTGCCTCATTCCACTCGGCCCACTCTGCCTAGTATAACTCCTTGAGTGCATCTGTTCCTGCATTTTAGTTAGTGTCTCATGCAGACTCACCTCTGCCATGCTGTTCAGTGAGTTTCACTTACTTGTATATGCACTGCAGCCTTTTCCCTTTGCTCTATTCTTGGGCAGAGAGGTTATGTCTGTCTATACCCGCAGCTGAGAGCGTGTCCCCTCCAGCCCAGTTAGGCTGGCATGCTCCCAGCTGCAGTGTAGATACACCCAGCATGGCTTATTCAGGCCAGTTATTTGGTAATAATGGTAAATTATGGTAAATAATGGTAAATTTTCAGAATGGAGAGGGGTAACTAGTAGTGTTCCCCAAGGGTCACTCGTAGGACCAATCCTATTCAACTTACTCATAAATGATCTGGAGAAAGGAGTAAACGGTGAAGTGGCAAAGTTTGCAGACAATACTAAACTGCTCAAGGTAGTTAAGACCAAATAAGACTGCGAAGAACTTCAAAAAGATCTCCCCAAACTAAGTGACTGGGCAACAAAATGACAAATGAAATTTAATATGGATAAATATAAAGTAATGCTCATTGGAAAAAATAACACCAACTATACCTATAATATGATGGGGGCTAATTTAGCTACAACTAATCAGGAAAGAGATCTTGGAGTTATCGTGGATAGTTCTCTGAAGACGTCCACGCAGTGTGCAGCGGCAGTCTAAAAAGCAAACAGGATGTTAAAATAATTAAAAAAGGGATAGAGATATCTTATTGCTCTTATATAAATCCATGGTACGCCCACATCTTGAATACTGCGTACAGATGTGGTTTCATCTCAAAAAAGATATACTGGCATTAGAAAAAGTTCAGAGAAGGGCAACTAAAATGATGAGGGGTTTGGAACGGGTCCCATATGAGGAGAGATTAAAGAGCCTGGGACTTTTCATCTTAGAAAAGAGGCGACTAAGGGGGGATAGGATACAGGTCTATAAAATCATGGCTATTAGCCAGTCTGGGTAAGGAATGGTGTCCCTAGCCTCTGTTAGTCAGAGGGTGGAGATGGATGGCAGGAGAGAGATCGCTTGATCATTACCTGTTCGGTTCACTCCCTCTGGGGACACCTGGAATTGGCCACCGTCAGCAGACGGGATACTGGGCTGGATGGACCTTTGGTCTGACCCAGCATGGCCGTTCTTATGTTCACTGCTGCTGGGTTTTCCGGATTTGGGGATGAAAGTAATTATGCGTGTATTTGAGAGGGGTGGGGTGGAGTATTAGCAGTTTGTCATATAGGCTGTCTGGTGGAGGAGAAAGTGGGTGAGCTTTTAAATAAACCATACATTTGTTGGTACTTGTTACCTTGGGAATAAACAGGTGCTGAGGGTTCCAAACACTGCTTTGAATGGGTTACATGTTTAGTGTTTAGCTGTGTGGTACGGTATTATGTGTATTTTAGTTAGATTTTCAGTTCTGGGGAAAAAGGAGTTGTCTTCCTGTGTTTGATGAACATTAGTATTTTGTAAATGCTACCAGATTAGGAATAACAAATAAATACTTGGTTACTTGATGTAATATCATTCAGACAAAACTCCTAAACATAAAGATGTTGCTAAATTACCCACACAAATACTGCCTTCCTTCTCTGTTAATTAATCAGCTTAATGTTCTGACTTGAGCTTCCCAGCTGTAATAGAAAAGAAGAAGCTGAAGTATTCAGTCATTCCCTACACACCTACAACACATTAGTTTATTGCTTTTTGCAGTGAAATGGCCCTTGTGGAAAGGAAGTCGACATTGTTGACAAAGTATGGTTTTTGTTATGATTTTTATTTTCATGCACAAAGATTGTTTTCCCTTGAAAATCTTTCTCTGAGAATCCAATATATTCTTTTCTTCTTTGAACATCAAAAGAAAAGGACTGCTTTTCCTTAAAAATAGTTGAGCAATATAGCACGTTAACTTGTGAGCATACATAGCAAATTTTAGTTCAGAGCATAACAAAATACAGTAAAACTCCATTGGTCCGGCAACTCCTGATGGT
>JANRFK010006693.1:2534794-2553518 GCA_030068395.1 Apalone spinifera
GGTCCTAAAGGTGCCGGATTATCGGACGTTTACTGTAGTCAATTCAGCTGTTCTCCAGAGAATGAATTCACAGTATAAGCATATGTTCAGTTTCTTCCCTTAAACTTAGCATGTAATAGTCCTATGGGTTTCTGAAGAAATGGTCAAATCCATTTTTCTTTTTGCCTCTGGCCATTGAAAGAGAGAAATCAAGCCTGCTTTTCAAATACAACATGCCAAACATTTTTCTTCAACATCAGTGTCTCCAACTTCAAAAAATCTATTACTCACATTTTCATTCATTTAAAATATTGCATAGTTTGAAAATTCAGATGGTTGCCTCCTAAACAAGCATGATTAAGACCATTCTGAAAATGTGTTATGGTAAGAGACTAATGATTCCAAGTCTTTAGACATTTTAGCTACATCTGGAAAAATGTCTTATACCTATTTCAGCCTTGTTGAAGCATTTATTGAACAATATACAGGTTTAATTTTAAACTCCACTGGCTGTTCTGGAGTTGTATAATTAAACTTGGAATGTAATTACGTGACCATACAAACATACACTGTTTCTAGATCTTTAGGGGTTAAGCATGGTCCTATATTGTGTTAAAATATTAATTTGAAACACAGGAGAAAACATTTGTTTGTTGGCAACCTGAATGATCTTGGCTAACTTCATTGCTAGCATGTTTAGAAGCATCTTCTAGTTGATATTTTAAAGTAAAACAGTATGAGTAAATAAAAAATAGTTAAAATAACAAGTATAATTTAGTCTGCCAAAAGCAATGAAATGGAGAATTAAAGCTTCCACTGTTATCCTTATGTCACCCTGTTGTCCTTAGCTACTGGAATGATCTCAAATGTTTTCTATTCTTACATACCATATGTGCTGTAATACTAGGCAAAATATGGTGAGCGACGGATGGAATAGTAGTTCTAAACTCTCTCATAAGGGCTCTTAGAGGTCATATATTTACATAAGTACTGAATAGACCTTTCAAATGTGATGGGATTCATACTTCACCTAGTATCCAAACATAAGTGAACAAAGAGGCTTAGACTGTTTACAGAAAACATGCAAACTTAACATTTATACTCTCTTTTTGGCTGAGATTTTCAAAATATGGGGGAAGGTGGTAACAGCAATACTACCACTTTCCACCTCTCAGTATCTATTCCCTCTGACAAACAGGAGAGCATTATACTGAGAGAGATGAATTGGACCCAGTTTATAGTGCACTAACATTTTACATTGTTAACACGTTGACTATATAGGCCTTCAGAAATGGGCAATTTAAAATTCGTCGTCGTCGTCGTCGTCATCATCATCATCATCATCATCATCATCATCATCGCCCTTTACACCCACTGGCATAGAGGGCAGCAACAAAGGTCCTCCACTTCTGTCTGTCACTGCCCCGCCTCTCAATAGTGCCCCAAGTGTAATTCATGCTTTTCATTTCTACTTCAGCGGTCCAGCACCAGGTTGTCTTGGATCGACCTAGTTTCTGCTTCCCTTCAGAGGTCCAGTGAACAGCAATCTTTGTGATGGAGTTTCCATCTTTCCTGAGGACGTGCCCAATCCATCTCCAGCATCTTTTCATAATACTGGTGGCCATGTCCTTTTATTTGCACTGCGCAAGTAGGTCCTGATTAGAAATTATTCTTGGCCAAAAAATACGGAATTTGAAATTGGGCATCACAAACTCTAGCGATGCAGCATTACCTAGTGCTTAGATTCAGATTTCCTATCTGTAAAATAGGAATACTTGTGTAACAGAGCTTTGTGAGGTTTCATGCCTTTGGTCTTGCATATTCATGCAGTGAAGAGGGTTACTGATTTTGATTTGTGTAGCTTTCACCTTGAAGCAGAAAAATAACATAAGGAAGAAATAAGCCAAGCTGCTCTTTTTTTTACCAAGGTAAACAAGTGGCTACTCAGATTTACTAGTGAGCCTGACAAGATGACTACTTACATTTTCTTGAACTCACTCTGACTTTTGATTCCCTCTTTTGATGTCTGGAGAAATGCTTACAATTCAGTTTCACTTTTTGTGAACAATACCTGATTGTTCACTTGACTGAATCTTTTCTTACAAAAAGTGTTTGAATATGTTGTAACGCACACAAGTTAGTTATCATGCTCCTGCGCAGGATTCCATCTGAGAAGCAGGAGACCTTGCGCAGCTGAAGCTGGGATTGTTAGTAGGTGAGCATGGTACACTGATACTATCGTTCAAGTGTATTACTGTGATGGGGCAGTCAATGTTCTGATCACATTGCTACAGTGACTGTTCATACTGAGCATGATAATGGCATAAAGTAAATACTAGAGAACTTAAGAACATAAGAACAGACATACCAGGTGCCCCAGAGGGAAGGAACAGAACAGGGAATCAAGTGACCTGTCACCCATTCCCAACTTCTGACAGGCTAGGGACACCATCCCTGCCCACCCTGACTAACAGCCAGTGATGGATCTATTCTGCAGGAATTTATCTAGCTCTCTTTTTGAACCTTGGTAAAGTCCTGGCCCTCACAACAGAACAGATCAGAAGACTGATTTAAGGAAAGTGATTGTTCTTTATCTTTAGCTTGTAGGAAAAAGAAGCACAGTAATTTAAGGGAAGGAAGAGTGGGTGACGGTTTGAAGTCAAACTGAGAACTCCTATAAATAAGCAGCATGCCATTGATTTCAGGGACGGCTCCACCAACTTTAGAATATGGTCCTTTTTGTGAAAAAGCATTTTGTTTAGAAATACATCCAGTCCAATTTTAGTTGATGTTTTACACTGGTTGCTGTTGGACTGTTTTTAACTTGATGGTCTTTAGTCAATGGAGAATCAAGCTTTTACACTGCTTTGTTCAATCTCAGGAAAGCATCGTCTGTAAATCTGTCTCAAGTTCTATAACAGGTATTAAGTCACATACTATACTGCAGTGAGTTAAGGGTGACAGTGGTGAAGTCTATATACTTTTGCCAGTATTACCTAAATCGGGGGAAATGAGACAAAAATATGATTTATAGAGTAGCTAAGTGCAGTTTGAAAGGTAATAACTATGCCAACTTGTACATCTTATTCTGAACAAATGGTATTTATTGCATCTTACTTCCTTGTTGATCTGGTAGCATGTGAGCAAAAAACTGTGCTCTGTGCTTTTGTCATACCAATAGCCATGGGTATTTTTGTACTAATAGGCCTTCCCTTTCCTTGTTGAAAGTTAATACAGCTGCAGACATAGTCTGCATGCTGTAGTTTGCCAACTGACTGAAACATTTGAGATTGATGTGCTTTCTGCATGATGACCTCTACTTGTTGATTCAGAAATATAAACAAGTGTGCTCTCCTGCAATTATTGGCTTTGGTAGAACTTGGCCAAAAATCAAGACTACTTTGCTATGCAAAACTTAAAGGTATGTTCTGAAGCCCTGCATGAAAAAATTTTAGCAGCTAGCGTTGAGCTTGTATGAGGGATTCAATTCAATATGTTGAATTTTATTTTATCTGGGATGAAGACTGCAATGTCCAGGGTCCTGGGCCATCAGGTTTGGGGCTTTCATCCTATTAATGTGCTTTTTTTGTGAATCCGGTAGAGATAATGGAACTGAGAAGCAAAGCTTTTTCATGGGGAAGTTTTGCACAATGCCTGTGTGCCCTGTGCGCGGTCTAATTTTAACCACATATTATAGAAGCAGATCCTCTTTCTACCCTTTCAAGAAAATAAAGAAAAACCTTGGTTAATATTTTCAAAACTGACTTGAAAACCACATCCCACTGAAAGCCAATGAGACTTAGCCTTCTAAATCACTTTGGAAAATGGAATAAATAATTTAGCATGTTGAATACTTCTACCCTGAGACTTTATGGCTTGTCTAAATTTAGTAGTAACTGAATGATGCTGTTACATAAGTAGTCTTTTGTGTTTGTAAAGAAAATCCAGCAATTTTGATTCTAAACCAAGGTTTTTAATCAAGTTAAACACTTGTCTGCTATCTTGTCTAAAGTAGCTGTTTGTTTTTAGTCCCTCCCTTTTATGGTCCAAATATAACATTTCAGCACTGACTATACTGGTAGATGTATTGGTTGTATCGTGTTTTGGGATTGCAAATAACTTTCAAATGGCAGGAAATAACCTCCTTTTCCTTAACGTTTGTCTGGCTTTCAGCTATGTTGTAGGCCATCTAAATATGTAGACCTTTTGAATTAAAAAGAAAACCTTTTAATTTAATATGTTTATCAATAAAAATGATTTTCAACTAATTAGGATATTCTAGTATTTTGCATAGCAAGTAAAAATAACTTAAACAAGTTTGAGTGTAATCAACTATCATAGCTTAAGCAATGTCTTTGGGCACGTTTCCACAAAATGTTGGACTAATGCTGCAGCGATCGATTTTCCCCCAGCAGTCGATATATCACGTCTGCTTAGATAATGATAAATCACTCTCTGAACGCTCTCCTGTCAACTCCCGTGCTCCACAAGGGTGAGAAGGGTAGACGGAGTCAATGGGAGAGCAGCCCCTGCCGACCTTATCGCATGGAAGACACTGCAGTAAGTAGGTTTAAGTGTGTCGACTTCAGCTACATTATTTGCATAGCTGAAGTTGCATCTCTTAGATCAATGTGGCGGGCGGGGCAGGGGAGGAATTAGTGTAGACCAGGCCTTAGACTCTGCTCTCTGTGTGAAAACTACCCAAGCTGTAGAATAATTTACCTGAAAAAATAGGATATAATTCAAGTAGACATTTTAAAATGACTATTTACTGCTAACTTAGGCCAGTATTGCTTGCCTCTTTGGTTAAACAGTTAACTATTCTTGCTTAGTTGCTGTTATTAAGTTAAAACTACTTATTTCATCATTATAGGATTTTGGTTGATTTTTTTTTTTTTTAAAGATTTGGCCTGTGTACAACTTTGTGAGACTCATCTGAGTTGTCACTGTAACCTGCCAATTCACATCTTCCAACACTATTTCTGAGGTGAACAGATGGCACACAGTGTTTGCTATTGTGGCACTGAGAATATAGGAGCTGCATATTCCCCTCTCTCCCTAGTTAAATCTCCCCACTCATTTATCAGAGGGTTTTTTTTCCAGCCTCTGGTATTTCCATATAACCATTCCATTAGTCATTTTAATACCATTTAGTTTTTAACTTGATTTGAGTGGTGCTATTCCTGGAGGCTTTGTAACATGTTCAACTAGACTATTTAAAAAAGATTCCTCCTTTTTGTTTTTTAGTTATCACAGGGAATGCTGAGGTCTTTTAAAAATGTGTCTCTTGATTTAAACAGTACACCGATCTTAAACGTAGTTTTACAAATTGGCAGAGATAAGTTTAGTAATTTGTTTTGTAACTTTAGAAACGTGTGTGCGTATGATTTGATGTTGGATGACTGATTCAGTTCACGATAAATTTTGTCTGATCTGTTCAATTGAAAAGTAGCACCCTTATGTTTGCTGAACAAAAGAACACAATATATAATTATACAATTTTCAGAGTAGAGATCACAGTAATTTTAGAGGAATTATTTTTTGGTAGATTGCAGTACTTGTGCCAGGTTGGTTACTTGACAATTTATAAATGATTCTGAAATCAGAGCAAATCACTACTAAAACTTGAATACTGAGGGCAAACCCCACCCCCTCCAAGAATGGGAACAATCTTTGACCTTTTTCTTGTCTGATCGGATGGGTTTTTTTATTTGGATTTTTCCATTAGTTTCTTCAAAAGGTAATGGTTTGGGGGGAACTTATTGTACCTAGAGCCTCAGCCATATGATCCAAATCTGTGGGGAATAGCTTGGGAGGGTAGCTGAACTGTCACTGGTGAGGTTGGGCCTGACTCCCCTTAAAGGGCCAGCCAGTCTGTGATAAGATTCTTAAAGTGAAAATATAAACTTCTGAGGGTGCATATATGTTAAAGCATACAATACATAAACTTCATTAGAGGGCTTTTTTTAGGACTTAATGGCAAATTGAAGAGGGACCAATTTTGCTGAAGGCAGCTGGCGCTTTTTTAATGGAAGTTTAGTTGAACCACATGTAATGCTGGGGACTCTTGGCTCTAGATACAGAAGGAGAACTCCTGCAGCAGTGGAAGGATGAGGAGCCATTGAGTAAGTGGTCCTTTGGTGGTTTAATGATGGATCTGCTCAGCATGGCTCATGGTTGGTGTGTGTAAAAGCTGATGGTGCCTATTGCAAGAGTACTGGCATAAGCTCAACTCGCAGAGAATGTCATTTTGGCATATTACAAGACATTGTAATAAGAAATCACATTTTCAAGTGAGAAATTATCCTTTCGGTTAATGTGCATTAAGCTTGTAAGGAGAAAAAGATCCCTCAGAAGTTATTTATGTGAATGCAATTGTCAAAAATCCTTATTGGAAAGTACGTATTAAAAGGCTCTTAATTTTCAGCTCATTTTATTCATTTTTCTTTATGTTCAGAAAAATGAGTTGTTGTAATACTACATCAAATGAATGTTCTACTTCAATTAACACTGCTTGATAAACAAAGAACAGAGTGGCAGCTCAGAAGAGTATAACATGATTTATTCTTTAAATTGTCCATTTTATGGTGATTTTTAAGCCTCCTGTCATCTACATCTTTCAGCTAATGTCAGGACCATTGAAGGGACGTTTGTTCTCTTCCATCAGTATGGGGCCACCATTCTTTGCTGCTGTCATGGCAACAGTTCCTCCCAACACCGCTACCGCCATTAGATGTTCCCTTAATTATTTGCAATGAGGCATGTATGTTCCCGCTCTGAGATGGGGCTGCATTATGTATGACTCGAATGACAGTAGCAGTGTGAAAAAACAAAGGGAAATGCAGTCAATGATGGACAGATCACTAAAGCACTGCTAGTGTGCTTTCTGTTTGATGTAACTGATGTTTCTTAACAATGTCAAAAAAAACCCCAAACCCACCATGTTACGAGGCCTGTGGCTTGTGTTCTAAATATGCAAATAGCATTAGCAGTACTGAAATGGTAAACAGTCAAACTCAGAACCCACAGAGCTGGCAGTGCTGCAGACATCCATTAATCCTTATAAAATATGTTGAAAATATTTTGAATATTTCTGATCTACAGTTGCCTAAACAGCTGTGCTAGTCTTCAGCTAACTGTCGCTACATGTACTGGTAGACTGCATTAATTTATTATCTCTGGCAGCCCAGGGAAACTCGAGTTTCTGTAGTTGACACATTTAAAAATAAAATCCTGGGAGTTCCCACTAATTGATGGCTATCAGACTAAGATAAAGGCAAATCTTCACGAAGGGATGGTCCCTATATGTATTCTACCTGTGGGGATATGCATGTCCCAGTTTCAGGCATTTTTTTAAGCAACATCTGTTGGCCCACACAGATACAGTTGGTCAAGAGACCGGTGGAGTGGCTGGCAGGGTACAACAAATTATCTTAAAATACACCAATACATTTAATACCTAAACTACTAAATTATTATTTTTCTTCTTCTAATTTATACGCAACCTAAAATAGGTGGTTTTTCTGCCCAGTAAAATTTCTTTACTCTAGCAGCTTACGTGAGGAAAAAGGGATTTTTATAATCTTCCCTTATAGGGACTGACTTTAGCCAGTCGTTGAGGAAGGCCAGCAAGCAACCAGTGTTCTGCTCAGCTTTGTTTTTCCTAGTATCTACATATCATGATGTCACTCTGAAATCCAGGACATCAATCAGAACTTGTCTTTCATTCTTTGGCCACATGGCCTTATGCACATAAGTGAGGCTGTTCACCAAGTTTTGTCTTTGCAGCCTACGAGCCTGGCTTTTTTCTGTATCCTCACCAGAGAAAGGTTACATACATAACCATTCTCCCCAGATTTTGTCTCGGTGGGCGGACAAAACCAGAGAAGACTTGACTGATGATCTTGTTCTTCACACTGACTCTCAAGATAACCATTGTTACCAATGCCTCCTTCTGACTACCTCCGAGGGTGTAATGTAAGGACCACCTTCAAATGAGTACACCTTCTCTCCAAAATCAATTGATACCACAAGTTCTACAAAAGATTTCCCAAAAAGAAGCTTGTTATGATTGTACTCAGCTAGTCAGTACTTTTCTGGTGTACTGATCAGTTGAAGTTTTCAGTTCAGCCATTCCAAGAATATACCCACATTGCTGACTCTTAGTTTTGTTTTAATTCAGTGTTTTAGGATGCATGTAAGAACTCTGTACAATGCTTTAAAAAATCATACAGCATGATATTTAAGGGAGATAATTCAAGAGGAAAGAATTAAGCTTTTTACATATCTGGGGCCCTGGAGACAACCTCTATAATTGGGCTTGACTTAAAACACCTGACCTGCTCAGACAAAATTCAGAAATGTGGAGACAAGCAAGTCTGGAATCAGCATTTCCCTCACTCCCACCACCTGAGTCCACATAGAATAATTCTCAGCATCCAAATTTGAACATAAGCTTGTGCCAAATTTGTAACGTTCAATTTACCTTAATATTAGAACAGTTTAGAGTTTTATTATGATTCAATATGTGGAAGCCCTCTAGTTCCAACAAGTCAATAATACTGTGGCAAATGTGTCCTTAATGTGTGTACCGTCCACCTTTGAAGTGAAAATGAATCTGAAAATCTGTGATCATCTTCTCTAGGGAAGAAGCAATAATTGGACTAACCTTGTATTACACCTTCTCACTTTTCTTTGTTTCCAGCGGGGGGAATAAGGGTTGGGGGGTTGTGTTAATTATGCCCATCGCAGCATTTCTGCTGCAGTGACCTGTTTCCCTAATGGCGTTGCCTCAGATTATACTTGGCTTTGCAAGAGCTTTCTGTGGGATAGGCCAGGTACAGCATGCAAAAGTGATAGCACAAGAATAAACACCGAACAATTTTCTTTTGACAAAACATGTGATTGCATGAGAGGAAAGTTAAGGTGAAGCAGAAGGCTTTGAAAGCAAAGCAAAAAAAGTATTTGCCAAAGGAACAGTGACATTTTAACATTGTTCCTACTTTAATATTAGAAAAAAGCAAGTCTGATAGCTCTTTTGCTGACAGTTCATGAATGAAAGGTGATTTGCTCTCCCATATTTCAGTTACAGGGAGGAAAAAGATGTTGAGATTAAAGCCTGGTCTACATAAGTTTAGTACTGATGCAACTATTCTGCCTATGCATGTGACTGTTTTAAATGAAATATTTAATCTTGCTAGATAGGCTGAGAAACAGGATGTTTTAAATATGGAGGCGTCTCCCTCAACTGGGAATTAGGCAAGATGCAGAGCAGGTGTCGATGGCGTAAGCCTGTTGTGATGTCACTTAGTCCTTCAGTAATAAACAGAGCAGGCCAGAGCTGGTATTCCTGAACTGTAGGAAGTATTTCCAAACAAATCAGGTGAGTAAAAACAAGCGTCACCCAATAATCCCTGATTTGTAGATGACCTGGAAATGCAACATTTTATTCTGTTGGGAGGAGAAAAATCCAATTATAGGCAATCCGAGAACTGATTTGAGGGTGTTTTTAGGACTGTGACTAGTAGCCATACGTGAAACAAACTTGAGGGGTTATGTAGAGCACGTTGATAAATATCTATGCATGTTTGGGGACTAGAACAAAGCAGGCGAGACATCAAATGAATTCATAATCACTTCTGCTTCAGTGGTTAGGTCTAGAGTGGTGATGTGTGTTCAAACAATAAACCAGGCGACAGCAAAAACAAAAAACTCCAGCCCTGACTAAGTCAGGAGCTTGTGCCATTCTTGTTGATGTGACTGAAACACATAGGTGACAGACTGGCCCTAGAACAGAGACACCTGACAGCGAGAAAACCTTTCAGGCTGAGAGTTGTAGATTATAGTAATTTTTTCATAACTGTAATGTGTATATTGTGCCTGTCTGTTAGTGCTCAGTATACTTGCCAACTAGATCTTTGTTTCCATTTATCTCTTTGTGTTTCTCTGTTGTGATCAGCTAATAAAATGTTCCAGTGTAAGTAATAGGAATGATATAGAACAGTCTGACAGAATATTCCTTCCCCATGAATATGTGCCGTGAATATTTTTTTCCTGGAGCCTGCCATCGTGTTAGAGAACCTAAGCTTTCACTTCAGAATTATCTCATGATTGAGAGAACTCCAATATCGAAGCTGTGAATAAGCTGATGCAATGATTTAGCCTGAAACAGCAGTCTTCCCCATTCATTTCATTGAGGTGTTGACACGGAAGCCTACCAGCTATTGAGCTAGTTACAGAGGCAGCTGTGCCGAGGTAGCAGGGGGCTACCCAGGAGTGGGATTGAGAGCCCACTGGCTGCTGGCCCCACCCCGGGGACTATCGAATAGTTGTGTAACTGCTAAGATTTCCTGCGGTTACATGACTATTCAGTTACATGATCTCTAACATCCCTATTTCCTAGTCAATATTGTCGATTTTTAGCTAAATAGTGAAGTCTTGGAAGAGACAAACTACAATATACTTCACTTTTTCTTAAGTATAGTGTGATGTGGCCTGCATTGTTTCAGTGATTGTATTCAGATGGCATTTGTTGTATTCTTTAAACTTAGACCATGTAGAGCTTTAACATTGATTGACCTGGAAGTTAAACCATTTCCTCTTATTCCAGATATGCATGCTGGGCAATGTGATGAAGTAAACTGTAAATATTACTATCTTAGGTAAAGTGTAGCTAGCTTTGTATAATGGATAGAAGAAAATTGAACTTTTGCTGCGCAATTTTGATTATTAATCAATTAAGATGGTTACTTTTGCTTTATTTAACTTAAAATAGTAAGATTTATCAGCCTGGTCAATCTCCCTTTGCTAATTTCTTTGCATTCCTTTAGAAGTGATTTTAATGCTCATGAATATTTCTGGATTGATAGTCACAACTGAAATCCTGCTTGTGCAGGAAAGATAAAGCCTGAGAAGCCTTATACATGTATTGATTACACAGAGTCTAGAAGTTTGTTTGCCAACCTATGTCTTTGCATAGCAGAAGGATGTACAAAATGTAATAACTTTTGTCCCTTGCTTATAAATTAAATTCTCTACTTGAAGTCTGATCTGTAGACCAAAGTGTCATCTTATCTTTTCTGTTCACTCCTGTTTCACCAGAAATTGAGCTGCCTTCAAGATATGGGTTGAAGAAATTCTCATCCAATTAAATGGCAAGTCAATTAACATGCTCAATAAACAGTATTAAAAGCATCACTCCCACCTGTGACTTGCTGTTGGGAATCTAACTTTAAAGGTAACTTTCCTCTCAAATGCAATACTACTTGTTTGAACCCTTAAGGAAAAACAGATCTACTTAGTATCTGCTAATGAAAAGCAAGATAGTTCCTCTATGATACTACTTAAGGATTCTGGGAAGAGGTAATGAATGCAACAGCAACGGCCAGTTGGTGATTGCTCCTTACAAATCTTTCTGTGGACAGTGCTCAGCATTTTCACTTTTGGCTTCCAATTTTTTTCTATTAGCCTTTCTCCTTCATGCTTCAATGGAAGTCATCTGACAATGAAATCCTGACTTACTCCCCTGATCTGAAAGCCCCATGATTTTGGAGTGAAGTAGTTTTACAGCATTTAATGAAGAAAGATGGTTGCTGTAGTCCTATATCCTGGGAACTTGGTGGATCAGGACAATAAGACTTTGGGAGATCACTTTAATCCAGACTCCAGGGAGGGAATCAATGTGACAAAATTGCAGAGGGCTATGAAATAATTCACATATGAGGTTGGCTGAGGCTGAGGAAGTGTTGTTTGTGCTATATTTTAAAATTTCCAGTTCTGTGTTCATGTTTGCAATAGCCACCCCTTCATTCCTGTTCTATAAAGCTGTGTTTTCTGTGAAGGCTGCCCAGGCCGGCTGACTGCTGAGAGTTTTTGTTAACAATTGGCGTAAATTTGACAGAAGATTTTCTAATCATTCAAAGGTTTAGATATTACTGGGTTATGTAATTTGTGACTTAATACATCCTGCCAAAAGATTGTTTTTGTTGTTTCGTCCTTTCATGTTGCCAAGAAATCTAAAGCGCAAAACTCTATTCATCTTTTCCTTTCATTGACATTTTGTTGGTAACATGATATTTGATTGAGTGTGCAATATTTCTCCTTCAAATGCCATATTTGCATACCTCTCACATTGAGTACAGAGAGGAAATTCTTTTTTCCTTATTTATTAGACTGTATACCTACTCTACTGATACTTACCATATGCTTAACTGGGAGGTCCCCATAGCTGCTTTTGAATCCCCTGGAGTTGTACATAGCCTACTCCAAGCTCTGCAGCAACGCTCCAGCATGTGCCAGTGTGTGGCATAGCTGCCATTGTGTCTTGTTGATTGGCAGAGTTGGTCTCCTTAAAGTGAGGGCCCTAGACAAGTGATAACTTGTTCAGCGCAGGAAGTGGCTTTGAAATTTAATGCGATTGGTGTCTGACCACTCATATTGCTTTGCTAGCTTGTAGAAGCATATCCTGAAGTACAGTAATAAACTGCTTGTATGTCCCATCTCTAAATCTGTGAACTAGCAGGGCTTGAACAGACTGTTGTCACAACATGGTAGCCCATGATTACAACATTACACCGTAGTGAGTGCTGGCAATATGTGATTTAGGGAGATCGGAAGAAGAGAGGGAGGGAAATTGAAATAATCTCTATACTCAGAGATAGGGATGTTAGTGTGTAGTCGTTTACATGGTTAACTGATAAACCTGGGTTTATTGGTTAATCCTAACGACTACATGCACCCCCTCCCTTTGCTGTCTCTGTATCAGAGGCAGAAGGGGGAGGTAGGAACTGGTGCCTATGAGGAGCTGCCTTTTAAGCCAGCTCCATGTGCATGCTGGCTCCCCTGGAACCACTTCCCTTCTCTGGGGTGGGGGTGAGAGCTGGTACATGTGGGGAAGCAGCTTTCAAGCTGGCTCCCTATGCATATCTCCTCCTGCAGAGCTGACGCCGCCGCCTCCCTCCTGCACTACTGCCTCATCAGCCAGCTCCCTGGGAACACTGGCTCCCACCTCCCTCCCTGCCACCTGTGTGTAAATGTGTAACCTTTAAACAATGCAGCTGTTGCACATTTACACAAATACACGTTAGTTACATCCCTACTCAGGGCTTTATCTTGTGATGGCAAACAAAGGCATACATTTCACTACAAATTGGTTTAACCTTTAAAAATATAATTTATTATGTAACTTGTAAATCACCTGAGTAAACAAAGTGATCTTTGCAACGATAGTTGGATGTTAACCAAGCAGTTGAATTATTTTGCTCCACAGCAACTTCTAGTTGGCCCCTGTAAAAATAAAAGTGGGTTGATGATGCTTTATCATCTTTGTTGCTTGTTCTGAATGGCTTATGGCCTGTATCATGACCTAATTCAGTCTGTATTTAATGGCCTCTATTTGCTAAGCCATGCGTTGTGTTGAAGCAGAAATAGAAACTGAGTTCTGCTGGTAAATAGCATGTGAAAGAAAGTATTTTTTATTTCCACTAGATTTATGAAAGAAGAAATCCTGATTAAAACCTTATTTCCCCTTTTGGGCTCGAGTTGAATTGGTGTCTGTGTTTGTCTGACTTACCATGTTAGGAAGAATTGCTCCTAATGACCGTCGTGGCTACAAGCAGGAACAGGTGTTGCACATTGACCCAAGAAAGCTTCATTCTGTCTGGCCAGGAGGTTACAAGAGTATCCTGATGTTCTATATTCTGGTTTACTCTATATAAGTCATGTATGATCTTAAATGAAAAGCCGGACTGGTTGTTAATATTGTGAAATGCATCTGCAGACACTATGTAAAGAGTTATGTTTATTAGAAATACGTTCTTAGATTCTGTACCACAGTGAAAGTGGAGAATTAAGTTTTCGTTAAGCAGATGATGATTGACTTATCTCTCTGTTCACAATGTTTATTTACATGCTAAGTTACACTGCGGAGGCACGCTTACCTATGACATCCGCAAGGAAG
Organism: Apalone spinifera; assembly: GCA_030068395.1. Taxonomy (NCBI): domain Eukaryota; kingdom Metazoa; phylum Chordata; order Testudines; family Trionychidae; genus Apalone; species Apalone spinifera. Next base: position 2,548,731 of record JANRFK010006693.1, read on the forward strand.
AACACACAAGAGCAGGAGAAGAGAAACTGTTGCTAGACTGTATTTTGGGAACAAAAGACACCCTGTCTCCTGCACCTAGGAAGTAAATGCAGTGCATTTATGTTCATGAAAATGGGTTTACAAAACCCAGGAGAGGACATTATGGGGTGGGATAAATGTCTTGGTACAGGAGGTTTGCCTGCTAAGGTAAGTTTTAGTCTCTAGAAAATGTGATACGACTTTGTTTTAGATGTAGTCTTCTGTTTCCATTACTCTTACTCCCTATCTCTCTCCACTCTCTAATCTTTGGTAATTTGTTTTTCCTACTGTAAATATATCTGTGATGTGGTATTAAGCAAGGAGGTCACCCTGAATTGACTCTGACAAGTTGGTATGTTCACTGCTTCCTTGGATAGAAGAGCTGGCATTTCGGAGTGTTCCTTTAATAAGGGCTGGAGACTACCAGGGAATGCCTCAAAGGGCCTAGGTGAAGGACTGGTATAGCAGAGAAGAGAGCTTGGGTGGATAATGGTCTACTGATGGTGCCAGTGAGCTGACATCCAGTTAAACACAAACATATCTCCCTCACAGTGGAGGCATGGGAGTTCACTGTTCTGGGTACCTCAAGAGCCATCACACCAGTCTTTCCCTGGCCTAAAGAAAGGCACTAGAAGGGCTGCCACGAGTGATAATGGGCGTCTAAGAAAATACACCCAGGAATTCCGTTCACTCAGTGTCACTGTCACACAGCTTTCGAATAGCCATCACTTCCTCCTGTAGACAAATGAGTGTAATTTGATTACATACCAGTGGAAAATGTTTGACTTTTCTGAATTTGTGAGCCCTTCTTATGGTCTAGTACACTTACTCATTGTGATTGTTTACCAAACTATCCAGAGCTCTTCAAAGAAACCCCTCTACACTTTGAAGCTTCTAAATCAAAAAAACATTTTGGAATACATTGTGTTAAACTGTATATGTAGGCCCATATGGTTACCTATCATGAAAGGTAATGAAAAGAATCACTCGGGTATATGTTGTAATGGCTAGTGTCAGTCTGAAGTGTACTCAAGTTTTAATTTTATCATGTGCATTTGGTAGAAGGTTGGAGTAATCAGATTCAACATTTTCCCACTTGGAGAGCTGTGTGGTGGGAAATTTTGTGGGCTGGAACAGACTGGAAACACAAACTTCCTGGGTATCTCCTCTTGAGAAAGTTTCCTTTTGACTTAACATCTGTTTCCCTCTATCTCCAGATTGACCTTTAACATTATATTTGTTTTAAAGTTAACTCTTAATTATACATGGGGAAAATGGGACTGCCCTAGAGCTACATCTCTGAACTGTAGATCTTTTTGTGCATGTTTCTAACAAAAGTGTGAAATTACTCAATATTGAGTAATTATCCAACCAGGATATAGGAGGTTATAGTTTTATGCACTGCCAAATATACATGGGACATGCTTTTAAATCATACTGTAAATTGGACCGCATAGCATACTAACTGTGCTCTAAATTAGTGAACATTTGTTTAAATGTAAATCTTCTATTTCCCAAGCTGATCATCAAGAATTTGAAACCACACTTATGCTTTGTCGTAAACTTGGACAACGTTGCCATGTGTGAATGTTCCAAGCCTGCGTGTGCTGCAGAGCTGGATTGCCTTATCCCCCACAGGTTATCTTTAGGGCTAGTGAAAGTAATGTGCTTTGCAATTCTAATATGCTAGAATTATTTTCAAACAAATATTTGTACGCCAATTTGCCTTCATTGTATCTTTGAAAAATCGCCAACTCTCTTGAACTGTTTACCCTTAGACTTGCTTCTCATGGGATCCTACCTACCAACTCCTTAGTTTCCTAAAATGACATTTGAAAGGCAGAGGCATAGCGGAGGACCAGCGATTCCGCTGATTCCTGGCTCGTACCTGGTTCCCTCCACTGCGTGCCTGCTTTTTAAATGTATTAAGAGCTCTTAATGCATTTAAAAATGCATTTAAAAGAGCTCTTAATGCATTTAAAAAGCAGAGGTACAGCATGTGGGACGGGGTACGAGCTGGTAATCGGCTGATCTCCTGCTCATACCTGGTCCCTTGCTATGCCTCTGCCTCTCTGGAGATGGTGCTAGGGGGAACCGGCTTATGCTTATCAGGTAGTCGACTAGTCACTTACATCCCCAGTCTCCTGTATGTTCTAAGATTGCGTTGGTAATCTGTGCTCTGATGTGCATTTTCCCAACAGATGTCTGCAGTGTTGAAGTCCCCCATCACCACCAAGTCCAGTGCTTAGGATGATTGTTAGTTGGGGGAAAAAGCCTCATCCGTCTCTTCTTCCTGCTTAGCTGATGTGTATCGGGCCTTGACCATAATATCAGCCTTAGTTTTTTTTACCCTTTTTATCCTTAGACAAATTTGCTGAAAGTCACTGAGTCTTATTTCCATCTCGGCCTCAGGCCCAGTGTAGACACCTTTGATATATAAGGCAACACCACGTAACTTTTTTTTCCTGCCTATCCATCCTGACCAAGCAGTACCCTTCTATACTAATACTCTAGTCGTGTGTATTATCCCTCCAAGTCTCTGTGATACCAATGGTTGTGTTTATTCACTTGCATGTCTGGACTCGTGTTTTGGGAGTCCACCAAAAGAATTCCATGAAATGAATTTGTCCTCTCTTTATTTCCTGCATTTAGAAAAACAAACAGAACACCTCTTGGCAGTCAAAATGTATTAATTTTACAGGCTGATGAACTCAGCAAATGTTAACTTTTCACTGCTGAGCAATCCGTATGATTCAGAGGTGGTAAATGTCACTGATACAAACCAACATCGTTCCACATGGCATTAAAGCAGCCAGACAGTCCAGTTTCCCCACACTACACTATGAACAAAAGGCTAGAACACACATTCTTGGGAGGGTGCTATGAAGTCTGTGGTATGAGTGATTGAACTTGGGGCCCACAGAATGCAGTGAAAGATGCTGTAGCCTGAAACAGGAAACTGGGGTTCAGCAGTTCCTAACTTGGGGTTACAGATGAGTATAGTTGTTCACATGCTAGGTTAACAAATCCAGGGTCTGTTAACTTAGATTCTGCTAATCATGGACTTATAGTGTAGACATACCCATGTCATGCACAAATCCATAGTATTGCATAATGCATTTAAAGTCTCATTCTAGAATGGTGTGGGAATAAGTCAGTTTCATCTCAAACATAAAATCTTTATAAAAATCTCTTCACTTTCTGAACATCTGAGGATACTAAATAAAAATTGGCCGAGCAGAAATGCTTAATGTGAGGCTGATCCCTCAAGTAAGGTTATAATTAGGAATCTGTAAATCCGCTCATTAATATTAACAGCCCTGTCAAGAGAGCAGATGATTTGTTTTGACGCATTGTGAAATATGTTAGTATCTGATGTTTACAGTCTTTGAACCACAAGTTATTATCCAGTAATGAAAACTAAAAATTTGAGCTCATCCACCTGCGAATTCAACCAATGTGTATTGACAGCAGTGCAGTCTGCTCTTTTTTTTTTTTTTTTTTAAACTGCAGGAAATGGCAAACAGCTGTTTAGGCCCTTTGTGTGTATTTGTAAGAAATCAGAGTTGAGGCCTGCACAATTTTGCCCTGTATAGAAGGCTATAGCTTGCTCAGGATGGAAGGGTGCCTAATTTTACATATGTGAAAGGTTTCATTCCCCCTCTAACGAATGGTTTGTTGCTTGTACCATTGAAAAAGAGCATAAAGATCACAGGGAGGAGGAAGCTTAGTGAACTAAAGGCATGGAAGAAAAGTACTCTTTTTGAGAGTCCTTGGTTTGTTAAGCTTTAGTAAAGCACTGAAATTGTGGGAGAACAGAAAGAACAACACAACTTTTTCCCTTGAAGCAAGGGATGGGGTGAGGGAATAGAGCTTGAAATAGATTTGATATTTAGTATCCAGAGGAAGTTAAAACCATCAAGTGGGATGCACATAGCGTGGAAAGAACTCTGGTAGACATACAAGCATTCTCTCCAACCTACAAATAACTGGCTATGGAAGTAGGTGGCTATTCTTGATACAGGAGATGTAGCAGTCTTCTAAAAATTTGTTTGGTATTTCATTAGTAATTGAATGCAAACTGCTTTGGACCTAGTATTCTTAGCACACGATTTTGGGACTGGTATTGGGTTGCGAATTCAGTTCTGCGACACTCCAGAACCTAGACCATCCTTCCCCCAGCATATTACAGCCCATGAGCTCTTGGCCACATCTAGCTCTTCTCTCAGACCTGGTCTGTGCTACAGTGTTAGGCTGACTTAAGGCAGCTTCCAACAAACTAATATTGGAAATGACGACACGTAAATTTCACTCTCATAGGAGTAACTGTCCTATTATACTGACTTAACTGCTCCCCTCCCCCTGAGCAGCATTGAGTGAAGGGTAAGGTACTTTTTGATGCAAGTAACAGTGTCTACATCAGTGGTAACCTGCCAGTAGATTGGGATCTACCAGTAGATCTTGGAGCCCCTGATAGATGATCCTGACTGGTTTGGCCAAGGAGCTATCAAGTGCTGGCACTTCAGTTGTCCCTCCACCCACTGTCCTGCTGCTCCTGTCCTCTGCCTTGGAGCTGCCCCCTGGGAGCCTCCTGCTTACTGTGGAGTGCGTGGGAGTGAGAAGGGGATGGGGGGGGCCGATATCAGGCTATCTGCCTGTCCCACTCCTGTACCCCATCTCCACACTGAGAGAAGGGGATGGAGGAAGCTTGGCAGTGCAGATCTGTCACTTTCACTCTGTGTGTGTGTGTGTGTGTGTGTGTGTGTGTGT
>JANRFK010006693.1:2558021-2586969 GCA_030068395.1 Apalone spinifera
TTTGGGTGTTTAGCTTGAAGCTTCAGGTTGTGTGTTTCTTGGAGTGATTTTACTATAAAAAGAAAAGGTTCCAAGCTACAGCTCCAACCTGCGACGGGCAGGGAGCTGGGTGAGTCAGGTTAGACATGAGAGGCAAAACAGGACAGGTGCCCGGGAGTCCTGTCCTGGATTCCCAGTAGGGCTGACGCCCCCACAAGAGGCAGGGCTGCCTGGCCACGGTGCCGGACCCAAACGTGGCCAGTGGGAGCCAGTCAGCATCTCAGGCTCTGCCCACAAGGCTAAGCAGCCAGCACTTCTGGCATCTTGTCCCTGGGGGCTAGGAACACCGACACCCTGTACCTGTCTGTTCCAGCCAGCCCATCTGATTACATCTTTCAATGCTCACCCCATCTGGTAGGGAGAGAATTCTTGAGTACTCTTCTCACGCCCTCTTCCCACCCCCCAAAAAAGGGGGAGGGTGACACACAAATGTAGCAAGTCCTGCTAAGACTTGCTGACCACCTCTTTGAGCAGTATTGTACTGTCTCTTCCCGATGTGGCAGGTGAGCCTTGAGCTGCTTGGTGGAAACTGATCAAGCAGGAACATGGTATTTTGGAAGAAGCAAGCCAGCTGGCATTCCCTTTTGGGACTAGGATGTGAAATAATGGTGCTCAGGAATCTCCAAGAGGCTGCTAAACCAGCACACAAAACACACAGCACTTGATCAGATGCTTTTTTCCCCAGTTGCACTGGGAAGGACCATACCCAGTTCCACTTGTGGTCTGTTTCTTGAACCCTTGCTCCATTGGTGGTTTGATGGCTTCCTTTGTCCCAGGGCAGGCCTGAAATTAAACCATAGTTGACACCAAACCAACTGTTCAGATGGCTCATGTTCCCCCTCTTTGGTACCAGTTGCCATTACTTGGGGTGGGGAGAGGAAGCCTGAGGGTTCTGTGTACTAATTCTGTTTTCAGTTCCCTCCAGTTCCCTGGCAGTTGAACCTCTTTTCCTGGCCTTCCTCAAGCACAGCCTAGTAAATCCTCAATTTTACTATTATGTTCTGGCTTTTGTTTGTGAGCTGAAGAGCATCCTAGTCCCTGCTGCTAGCTGAGCAGTGTCAGTAGACGTGGGTGAGGTTTTTTTTTTTTTAATTAATAGTTTAGAAAAATGTATTTGTGTCAATAGAAACTATTCATGAATCTTGTCTGTTTTGGCAAATAGCTTTTGGTCAAACCATAAAGTTGATCGTTTCAGTAATGGCAGTGATTTGTGTTGACGTTTCTGAAAGTCTTTTCAGTGTTTGAGAGTTTAAGAAGAGTAGCCGTGTTAGTCTGTAATTGGAAAAAAAACTTTAAAAACATAGTCCTGCAGCACCTTGGAGACTAACAAAAAAAGTAGTTGGTATCATGAGCTTTCATGGGCAGAACCCACTTCTTCAGATGCATGGAGTTTAAGGGGTCCCGGTCCCAAATAAATAGCAAAGAAAGAAGGGATGGGGAGGGAAAGGAAAGGGGAAAAGAATAGTTTCTTAGAGTGTCCATGCTAAATGAAGCGGATAGAGTGGGTTCTAAGTACTCTTAAGTACCCGGTGTTTGGCTTTTTATGTCATTAGAGTATGGAATGTAGCTGGAAATCCAGTTAAGGTCTTTGTTAAAACCTCTATTATAGCTCTCAAACTTGTAAATGAAATTAAGTTCTGCAGATTCCCCTTTAAGCTTGTTTTTTTTCTAATTGGCTTGTAATAATTTGCCAACTTTGAGATCCATTGAGTGCCCAGGCAAGTTAAAATGTTCCCCAACAGGTTTCTTTTTCTTGAAGTGGGTTGTACCCATGAAAGCTCATGATACCATCAACATGTTTTGTTGGTCTCTAAGGTGCTGCAGGAGTATTTGTTGTTAAAGTTTTTTCAGGGTTAGAACTAGATGTACAAATAGAAGGTGCTGGGGGGCTTTCTACCGCCCTAGTCCCAAGGCTAGGGTACTCATCTGGGAGATCCACTGTGAATACCCACAAGAGTAGAGGCATGAACTTGAATCTCCCACCTCTCATATGACTGCTGTAACCACTAGGCTATACTCAGTCTTTCTCTTTCAGGCCCAGAGACTCTTCAAATATTTCATATAAAGCAGAACAGCTTCAACAGGAGAAAAATATCTCCACCACAAAATAGCCTATTGCCCAATGATTAGGTCACGTTTTTGGCAGGTGAGAACCCTGTTTGGAATCTTCCTTCATGCCAGAGAGAGGAAGGAAGTTAACCTAGGTCTCCCATATCCCTGGTGAATGTTAAAATGACTTGGCTAAAACACCTGGCCTAAGTCTGTTTTGTGAATCCAGCCTTCCATTTCTTTTGTTTATTTTTTAAAGTTATGAATAACCGAATGAAAACTTTGGTGTTTTTTGTTTTGATTTGACCTGACCTGATTTTTGCATTTTTGGAAACTGACAATGAACTGAAAAACCATTGTTCCCTCAGCTCTTGTCAGTAGCACTACCGTTTTGTTTGGCTTCCCTTAAGTTAGCATGATCTAACAAACTTGCCTTCTCAAAATATCTCATGGGTAAGAAACGTTGTGTAGCAGAGCAGCCAACCTCACACTGTCAGCCTGTCAATTGATCGTGAAAGCAGCAGGAATCTGCAGGCAGAGATGAAGGTACGCTTTGTTGTCTTCTGCTATCCCTTCCCATGTGCTAGTAGGCCGCTTTATGGAGCTCGAAAGCACTGTCATTCTCAGGGATGTTAGTTAAGGTCGAGTTAGCTCACGCCTTGGGCCTGTCTGTTCAATGGGTAATCCAAATGGTTGATCCTGTGCTAAAAAGTCAGCAGGAAGGGAGAGAATGCGCCCTTTTGTCATCAGACCAAATTCAGCAAAACTGTAAGAGCATTAATATTCAAGGACGAAGCTTCCGCCTGAGATCTCTGAAGTCAGTTCTGCTCTTCTTCCCCTCCTCAACAGAAAGGGTTTGTTATAGACTGAAAGAGGCAGAGTTAAACTGGGGTGGGGTTAGGTTGTTTACAAGTTAAAAATAGGAAATGAGCAAATTAAAACTTAGTTAGAAAAGTTAGATGTCTTCAAGTTTCGGGCCTGATGAAATGCACCCTAAAATACTCATGGAGCTGATAGAGGTAGGGATGTAAGTGACTCATGCTTATTGGATAGTCAATAATAGTAGTGACTCGACTAATTGCTCAACTAGTTGCTCCCCTCCCAACTTGCTGCCTCTATCAGAGAGAAGCAGCAAGGGGGGGTGGGGGTGGGAGCAGGTGCCAGTGCTGGGGGAAACCGACTTTAAGTCCTTCCTCCTCAGCACCCTCTCCAGAGAGGGCAGAGGCACAGGGGGAAATGGCGTGAAGGGGGCCGCTTCAGTTCCAACTCGCGCCGATTCCCACTGCAGGTGCTTCCGCTTTTGAACTGTGGAAGAGCCTTGTTGGGCTCTTGTATATTTCAAAAGCAGAAGTGCCACAGGGAGCACGGGACAAGCAGGGACTCAGTGAGGCTCGCCCCATGCTGTCTGTGACAGCCCCCACCCCTTGCTGGTACTGGGGGGAGCCGGCTTAAAAGCGGAGGCAGCCGGAGGAGGATAGGGGACGCTGCTGGAGCTGTTTCTGCTCGCGGCAGCCAAGGGCTGCTGCCTGGTACTGATGTTCCTGATTATCATTGAAGCATGTGAAATCAGAAACCAGCACTTCTGCAACTCTGAGGGGGGCGCTTGGGTAGACCCTGTTCACTTCAAATCAAATGGTAGTCTCAGGAAGCTCATCAGAACAAATTCCTAGAGTAACGTTCTTTTTATGCAATAAATAGATCAGAGAAATGATTTCCAGACAGGATGAACTTTTGTAATGTTTAAGCATAAATTAGTTTGAGCACTGAGAAGAGACTGAAGAGCTCTTGTAGACATTTTGAGGTTGGGCTAGAGCTGGGGGTCTGGAATCATGAGAGGGGGAGGGGAATCTATTTTAAAACAGAATCTACACTTCTATTTTATTGCCTTTCAAAATCAAGTTGGTTAATCTGTCCCAGTTCATGGATGTTTTAATGCAGTGTAGACACACTCAAAAGAGATTCAGTCTTCTGAACGGTTCTAAAACGGTATTAAAAACGAATCTGGGATCGATCATATTATCTGAATTACTTCTTACTCTAGATCAGTGGAGCCTGCTGTATGCAGAAATATTAAATTCTGAACGGTTACTTTCTTCAGGCTGTAGAGAGAGCGACTCATAATATTTAAAGGCTTCAACTACGAATCTAAGAAAAGGCTTTTTTGTTGTGGTTTTCAGAAATCTTTGCATGTTATGAGGCACATTTTAAAAGCAACCCTGTGAAGCAGAAACTGAGTCTAGCATATTTTGTTTAGCCATTTGTACTAAATGTAGTGTGCAAAAGCACAAATACTAGCATACCTATTACACCATCTGTTAACACATTCATAACTGAAGGTATTCCAAAATAACATAGTCTGCGTCTACGCTACAAGTTATTTTGACATAATGTCGAAATAATGTCGAATTGGAGGACTTCTGACTCCAATTCCTGGAACCCTCTTTTTACGAGGAGTAGGGGAAGTTGGAGGAAGAGTGCTCTTTCTTGGACTTCCTGCTGTGTAGACAGCACCAAAAGCCGAAATAAGCTATTTCAACATAAGTTATGCAATTGACATAGCTGAAGTTGCATAGCTTTCGGCTTTAACCCTGTTGTGTAGTAGGTGTGCTCTCATAGAGGAATTATGCTGTTGTTGTATGGTTTAAAGTAACCATAGTTAAACTGTGCAACAGTGTTAGATTGTTCACACAACTATGTCAAAAGCAACTCTACTATCCATCAAGAACTAATTGAGGAGCTTGGCAAAGTGTGGAACTGAGGAATAGGGCAAAGGAATACTCCACAGCTATGGTTGGCTGCCGTGCGTTGCATATTTGGTTTGTAAGTAACCACATTGTAAATTATTTGCTTTACTGACATTGTGGTATGTCTTGTGGGATTTCTTGGAAGGGCTTTCTAATATGCTGCTTTAATGGGATGTAGGTACACTGAGCTCTTGGGGAAATGCACACTGACTTCAAGCTTACCAGTTAAAAGGATTTTTTTAAACTTGGGTTTGTGCCCTTTATAGGTGTCCTCTCCCCCTGAAAAAATCCTGACTTTTTGTTTTAAAAAAAAAAAAGATACTTTTTTTCTGAAGTACCAGAAATGTCAAGTTAGTGTTCTGGTTTAAATGGAGGACGTCTTGGGAGCTCAGCATTGTAACTGAAAGGCAGATGTGTTAAATCAAATTCGTATCTCTCTGTAAAATCATAATCATTGGGGTGAAATAATAACACAACTGATTTATCTGTGCACTCCTCCGCCAATGCTTAGCTGCCCAGTTTTTGCTTGCTTTAGTCACTTTACAAGTTTTCTTAGTATGAGATTTTCCTGCGTCACTTAGGCACATGTCTGTTCACTTTCAATGGGACTTGTGCTCCTAAGTCACTTAGTCATTGTCATACATAGTTTTTCAAGGTAGACAAAACGATAACATACAAGGCTTTTTTAAAATAAAGGACAAAGCCTATTTGCCAAAAAACCTCTCAAGATTTTTTTCCCACTATTATGAAGAAAAGAAGCCACAAAAAAGAAGAAAAAAAGCCAGTTACATTTCTTCCCTCATTACGATGGATCTTAATAATAGAGAGCAACCATCTATTCAGAAAGTCAAAAACAGTTTTTCCTTTAGTCCCTTGCAGTTAGCAAGGCCTGAAGAGTTCTTCCTTAACGGAGCCTGACACTGACTAAGATCCAGTGTTAGCAAATCCCAAGATCAGAATTCTTTTTGGATCAAGCATTTTGCACCAACCACATACATGATTTTCATCATGTTAGTTTCTGCATTCAGTTGAAATGGACACCTGCAGCTGAGTAACACTGTAACTATTGTAAACTCTACATTATGAATAACGTGTTCAGATTTGTGCCTTTTTGAAGGAAATTTTAATATACTGAAAGGGCAAAGGAAGTATTTTCGTTTCATACACTTAGTAATTTAGAAGTGTAATTTGTCTAATGGTGCATGTGGAAAGCAGCAGTTTCAAAATGTTGTCAGTAAGTAGCAGCGGGAAGAATCCAGAAGAAGATACTGTTAATAGGATACTATTAAACACTGGTGAGTTGATGTTAGTCCCTCTTTTTATACTTTATTTTGCCTCCAGGAGAGGAAGTGTGAAGATGTGTTTTTTGCCTTTCTTGGTCTTGGAAATCTGTCACTAAGCATCAAACCCATTAACACTGTTTACCCGTAATAGCCAAGAGTATGGTGTATGAGGTTGGGAGCAGCTGTGTTCTGTAGAAGACAGAAATAGGTACAGTTGTGAAAAATGTTCAAGTGAAAGCTAATATCACAAACTAAGGCATCAATGGTTTTAGCATGTTAGGCATTTTTTTGCAAATTTTCTTTGCCCTTTTTATATCCATATATTAATTGAAAAAAATCATATAGCACATCCCTTTATTTTGAGACATCCCTGCAGTTTTTTTTTCTTGCCATTACTTATTATTTAAGTCAGCGTCCTTCATCAGACAGCGCTGCTTGAATAAATACTTCCTGGGCAGGATTGGGCTATGGCTTCACAAAGTATTCCCACCCTGCCTCGGTGCTTCGTGTTTGCTTCCTTTTTTATGAGAAGCCAAAAAAGAACACTGGTTCTACCAATTCTTCCATCTGGATGGCAGTGTTCTAGACGAAGGGCATGCTTCAATAAGGTAGGGGCTCCTATGTGTCACTTCTCTAATGCTCTCTAAGCTTGTTGGTCAGCTCAGCATTGGAAACTCCAAACAAGGTCTCAGTACAAGCCCATAAAACCTTAGCAGAGAGAGCTCACTCCAGAAATCTGTAAATCCCCTTTCTGCGAAAGTAACTACTCTGCATCTTCTGATTTTGTTGTTGACAACTAGAGGTTGCCCTTTCTGGATCCTCCTTGACTGTACTTTACTAGTTCCTTCAGGTGCATCATGTTGCTCTAGAGCAGTGGTTCCCAAACATTTTGGCATCACACCCCCTCTTTTTGATTTTTGAAAAACCCTCATTTTCTTCTCCCCTCCCCCCCCCCCCCCCCCCCCCCCCCCCCCCCCCCGCAAATAGCAAAAAGAAAAAAGGAACTGAACAGGGCACCAAAACTTGATTGGGGGAGGGGGGGGCAAGGCTGGTTCTCCTCGTGGCCCCCCTGGAATTTCTTCACGCCCCCCAGTTTGGGAACCCATGCTCTAGAGAGGCCACCCAGGCCAAGGAGAGGAACTGCTGGGAAAAAGTACTTTGAAGATTCTGAGGAAAGTAGAGACATGATTACTTGAGGCTGATTGCCTGGCATTCATGAATGGGGGAAAAGGTCTGGGTGTGGCAAAAGGAATTATCGGGTTTTGTATACATTTTTGGAATAGTTAACTTCCATTTGTAGGGAAAGAGGTGTTTGTAGTGACCCTTACTCAGCAGACTTTGGATATGCTGCAGTAAACTGTCATATTTCAACAAAAAGCTTAAAATAGCTTGGTAATTTTCTACTTACTAAACTTGACACAAATCAGGGTGTTAAAATGGTACCTTTTCTCTGCATTGAGGAGAGGGAAATGAGCTGAGCAAAAATTGTATGCTAAAGAAAATTCAGACTGGACCATCATTTTGTTGCCAGTAGTCTTTGGGGGTGATTAATTCATTATTAAAATCTTAAAGTTCCTGTATCAAATTGTTGATTATAATTATGTAAATTAAATAGGAGCGGAGACGTGAAGCAAGATCTGTAACTGGTAAAACCAGTTACAGATCTTATTGTCTAACTCTTACATTATGCAGAAAAATGGAGGATGTCTGAGTTGGCGCTGTCTCAGATGAAGTTAGTGGGTGTGTAGTGTGCAAATGGAGGATTGTTCCACTGCTGTTGGCTACCTTACTGATGCTACTTGTCAAAGTAGATGGCTGTTTGCTGTCTCTTGGGGATGAGGTAATGGGAACACAGTATATGTGGTTTTCTCACTTACCTTGTGTTGGAATAGTTGCAGAATTGAATTTGTAGGAGAAAGAGTATAACTGAATAAACTTCATAACACTAAATCATAATGTATATTACATAGGTATGAGTGACTCGATTAACAAACCCTCTTAGGAACATCTGCTATACTTGGGCTATAAACTTCTGCATACAAATCTGAAACTATACACTCGACAAAGTTGCAAGTGTCTGTGTGCCAAAACGATTGAGGATTAAAGCTAGATATTCATACGTGAGCAAGACATTACTTATAGGTCTAGTTCTGCTCTTTCTGCCACTACGAAGGCAGCTTTGGTTTTGAACATTGATTTGGTGAGTTCACATGCCTTCTGCTGGACTGCAGTAGCACTGCACTCTGACCCTTGGGGACTGCCATATGAGAGGGCAGCTCTAGACTTGCTGCTTTGTTCAACAGAGTTTAAGTTAAGGTTCCTTCCAGGAATACATTTTAAGTGAACTGTCTGGATTAGTCTCAATCTATTGACCCTCCTTTTAGGGCAGTCTGAAAATCATGTAGTGCTGCCCCTGCATTACATAAGCCTCCCTTAATGGTGCGCATGTTTTGTCTCCTAGTCCAGCCTACTATTTCCCCACCCTTATTACTGTAAAGCAGCGGATAGATTAGCCAATGCTCACCTCACTACCCCATGCCAGCCATATGAATCCCTATTTATATGGACTTGTTCTTTGCTCATCAGAATTCATATTTCATTCCTGTTCCACTAATTCCTGTTCATCATCTCAACATTCACAAGTGTTTCCCTGGTATCTAGAACTCTGAATACTATCCACTTGTTACCACATCTTGTTATGCAATACCAGCATTTCCAGTGCTGTTGGCGTTCCTCAGCCAAAGGATGTCCCACATGCCTTTTTCTCACAGCTTTAACTTGTTTAAATTCTACATATGCTCCTGTCAGCAGTGCTTCAAACACCTTACATCCTTTGAAAGCAGTGCTTTTACAGTCTGTTTCCAAAACCAATTCATTTGAGAGAGTTCAGAAAGGTGCATTACTGGGCAGTTTACAAGTGCGTTTTTCAACACTTAAATACTCAGCTCCTTTAAAAAAAATTGCTGAGCGTAAAGAGAAGTTTATCAGAAGCTTAGAGTTGGATATATACCTGTGTTCAGGTCAAGTTAATAGATAGTGGAAAAATTCTGTTGAGTTATGTAAGACTTTGCATAAGCACAAGTGTGTTGGGTTTTGTTGTTTGTGAGGAAGTGGGAAACTCATTTGTCACCCTGTCTCTTTCCTCTATTTTTTGTTGCCTTACAGGCATAGGTACTGATAATGTTTGAGTGGTCCTCAAAAAGCTGCCACCTTAAGTAGAGTATCTCTAAGAGTTTTTAATCAGATTACACAATAATTGCAGATGCTATGAGCATTCTAGAATGAAATGTCAACATCAGGGTCTCATTATAGTGCCTCTACTAATTTAATTAATAACACTGTCTGTTTAAAACATCTGTTAGAAGTTTGCAGCATAAATTTTACGTGATGTATTTGACAGATACATACTGGAAGCATTCCACTGTCATTTCTAGAATAAAATGTTAGTACAAATTCTGCAACAATTGAAGTTCTGGCTTGTTTGCTGAAACAAGTTTTCCAGCTCAATTCTTCAAGTGCAACCATTTTAGAAAGGCAAGCTCTAGAACTAACTTAGTGAAGACCATTGGAATTGCCAATATTTTCCACTTCGAATATAGTCTTAGTGAACGGAGGCTCACCCTCCCCCAGTAATTGCTGTATTGCAGTGTTTCCCAATTTTATTTGGCCACAGAACCCTTTTAAACTCTGAAGAATTTTGAGGAACCCCTACAGCTAGGGGAAAAATTCGTAGAGCAAATTTGTTCTTGCACACCTGCATAACTGAGGAAGAAACATGGTGGGAATAGATCTGTGTGATGCTACAGATGAAACATCATATTAACATGTAGAACAGATGTGAAATATGTTATGATTTATGCCAGGAATTGATTTTTAAATATCCTATTCTGAGCTGTTGAGTAGAGTGGTTACATTAATGGATAGCTCAGATACCATTGCACTTGTTCTCTCAGTTGGTACTCTGTGTGTATGTAGGTGCACATAACACAGGATGCTGAAGAAATGCAGAGGATTGCTTTCCGGTCTGTGCTAATGAAATATGTATTATCTTAGACTTTTTAAACCCAGTCTTCAGGCCCGTTGAATTAAGACCCTGCATTATGTCTTACAAACTAGCTTATAGCTTCCCTGAATCAACTATAAAGATATTGAAAGTGTTGCTAAATAAAGCATTAAAGCTAAGAAGTGTATTCTCATCCCTCTTGCTACTTGCATGAACCAAAGAATAGACTACTAACTACTTGGAAAGAAGCCATTTTTCATCGCTTATGAAAATGTCAGCATATCCCTGGTGATCATTTTTGGATTGATCTGCAGTTATATGTAGTTAGGGATTTGCTGTTGCACTTTCTAAATGATGAAATACTTGGTGGAGGGAAGGAAATTTCCAAGAAATCTAGCTGAAATCTGCTTTTATACTATGAATTTATGAAGGACAACTAGAGGAGAACTCACAGTACAGTGTGTGTGTGTGTGTGTGTGTGTGTGAGATCAACTAGCTGAGAGTTTGAGTCCCGGAAACTTGGTAACTAACATACTTTAATTCTTTATCCAGGTCTAGAATAATGTCTTTCAAAATTCAAATTAACATTATTATACCACTGTCAGACCGTACATGAACTGCAATGTAGGGTTTCCCAGTAATAGCATTTCTAAATGTTGGGATTTCTAATCACTTGACAAAATGGGTTAAACATTAATGGAGTAACAGGCACACACCAAGGTTCAATGTGTTGTCCACGCTCAGTCTTAGCATTAGGATTTCTGGACTCAAGAGTCTTGGCTTCAGTTAGTTCAGCTGTACTTGCCCTTTGATTCTAAGCTGTCACACTTCGAAGTATGTGAATTTTCTCTTAAGTTTTACTCAAGTTTGCATAAAAGTTTTGGGGGCTCGAGGCAAAATTTGAAAGTGGGTCCTCAGTGCTCCTCAAAAAGACCACCCTGGAAGGTGGGCTAGAGCGAGCTTGCACCACACTCAGCTCACAGCAGCATCTCGACTCCTGTGCTGCAGGGCTGCACCTGGCTTCCCTCCTTGAACATTGTGTCATCACTCATATCTGGCCTGGCTGCTCCTTTACTGCCGCCTGGCTAAATTTCAGTGAGTGGTGTTGAGGAATTGCACTTCCTCTTTGGTTTGCCTCCATTATCACGGCAGGGCTACTGAGCCCAGTCTGAGTGGGAGTGAGACCCTGTGCACCTGGTCACATGCCCACTTGGTTTTGGGAGCCTCTTAAATGGGAGTCTGGGGAATACTCCCTCTTCTGCACTCCCTGGGTGATCTGGATTGTACAGATTCAGCAGCAATTAAAGGTCTGGCTTGTCTGCTGAAATGAGCTTTCCAGCTCAGTTCCTTAAGTACAGCTATTTCAGTAAACTCTAGAACTTAACTGAATAAATACCATTGGAATTGCCAATGTCTTCCACATTGACTATAGTCATGGTGAACTGTGGCTTCCCCCCAGAATTCCTGTGTTTAGTTGTAAGGTACAAAAGCGGTAACTTAGGTAGACAGATTACCCAAACTGTGAAATGTCAGTGTAGGAATTCTTTACTTAAAATCTCACCATCTCTGGGTACTTACTAGTTATAGTAATGTCACTTTTCTCTATCATGTCACCTAATCTTACTGCTGCACGTACACTAGCCTTCTCAATGCGCCTGTTACGTTGGCAGCATTACACCTGTTTTTCAGGAGGCAAGGTATACAACAGAATTTATTTGACCATGGACATTCAGTTGGCCAGAACAGACAAGAACCATGAAATACTTTCTACTAAATATTGCCTTTCCTACTTTGCAAATACTTGATTGCGAAACCAGATTCTCTACCATGCCTCATTCTTTAGGTTAACTGAAGCAGATTGAACTGGTAGATTCTTGTGTGTTTTAGCCACTTCTTTGGATCTTAATGTTCTGGCTTTCTATGTGAGATAGAAGACAGCTTTCAAATGAAACCACATCCTTGCTAGGCAATGTTATTGAAAAATAGTGGAATAATCAACCGCACAGTGATTCTCTCAGTGAGCAAAGACTGGAAAATGCTAGCTAATCAGAAAGGACATGCTAATTCTCACCTGTCTGAAAGGAATGATAATGTAGTCACTGGGGAGGTTTAGGTTGGATATTAGGAAAAACTATTTCCCTAGAAGGGTGGTGAAGTACTGGGATGGGTTACCTAGGGAAGTAGTGGAATCTCTATCACTAGAGGTTTTTAAGTCTCGGCTTGACAAAGCCCTGGCTGGGTTGATTTTAGTTGGGGTTGGCCCTGCTTTGGGCAGGGGCTGGACTCAATGACTCCTGAGATCTCCTCCAACCCTATGATTCTATTCTATGTTTCTAGTGCGTTAGACATTGAGGGAGGAAAGTGGAAGACAGAAAATCTCAGAATAGAAAAGGGAGTTTTAAGTTATTCTAATTAACCCATTGAAAAAAGGAAACATTACAGACATGTCATCATGGAACTGTAAGTTTAGAAGGGACCGTAAGGGTCATCAGTCTAAGCTCCTGCTAAAATGCAGGCTCATACAAGGAATCTTTTCTCCAGTAGTTTTACAAATGCATTTTCTTAAACACTTGAATTGCAGACTTGCATGAGCTGGTTAGTTAATGTAGGCTCCTAAGTGCCAAAAATCTTTCACAATGAAATTTAGGCTCTGAAATCAGTTGGGCATTGTAATACTAAGCATCACAACATCAAAATATCCTGAAAACACCAGGCCTGGAAGTGGATTGGGGGGAGGAGGGGGGTTCTGAATAGGCACCTAACTTGTAACATCTAAGCGTCCAAGGAAGAACAGAGCAGAGATGCATTTCAGAGTTAATTCTCTTAATGCCCAAGTAGAAAAGCTGAGTGGTGCTAGGGTGTGTGAATGAAATACTACTGGGCTTTCTCTTTGTCTCTGCTGTAATGACTAAAACGTTAGGTAAAGAATATTGCAGTCCTGAGGAAATTATTAAGCAGTGTTCATATTTAATTCACTATGTAGCAACTACAGCCAGGATTTTTGTAGGCAGTTGAGAATTCTGTTAATTTAGCAACATCAGACAATTAGAGAAGCTGAGAGGGAGCCAACCCCCAACCACCTGGGATGAAACAGGGTAAAGTAGCCTGCTAACTGCAGTATTTTGGTGGGATGTCCAGGTCAGAGGAACATTATTGAAAAAGAAAACGTGCAGCAAAATGAGTAATTTGTTTTTCATTTGGAAAGCCAGTGTTTTCAATTGGATTGTCTCTTACTTTGATTTCAAACATTTTTTGTGACCACCACTTATTTTAATTCTCTCTAAACCAAAAGCAGTGTAGAAACAGTCAGGGATGCAGGGTTATGTCTTTTAATCTTCTGTGTCTAACCTTGCAAAGCCAGTCTGATTGACTTTGACAGTTTTCCTATTCTGATTCATTTGTCTACATACAGTACACAGTTCTGTGCTTCAGTTTTGAATATGCTGAAGTCAGAAAAGAAGGTTGAGTTAGTCTTTATTTCTGGCCTGTTCACAGTACGTGAAACCTTTGACAGAAGTCCCGATTGATTCTTCCATGTTAAATGTGTTCATTACAATGGTATTTCCTGGACAGCTGGGATTGCTTAGCCTTGGAACTAAAATGGTAAAAGCAAGGAAGTGAATTTTCCAATCAGTTTTTAAAATGTAAGAAAATTGTGCTAATTTTTTCACTTACCATGGTGATGGAATTAAATGGGAAATATTAGGGGACTGAGGGGAGAAAGTGGATTAGGGCTATGCTTTTTATGCCATCCTGTACACAAGAAGGTCTAGCTGTAAGTATAATCTTGGAGCCCTCAAGGTGAGCAAAAACTGAAGTCCCGTTTCAGTAATGATGTGTTGTCCAAGTAGTGTGGTGGTTGCGGCATTAGTCAGTGCTCCCTTTTCAGGTGGCATAGTGATTTTAAAATAATACAAGACTAGTTCAGAAAAAGAACTTGATTTGATAGTGATACCACACAGGAGGCCTTGTCTTGTAGTTCAGCTCTCCCCATTTGAAAATTATTGAGCCGTGGTCTGCAGTAAAATAAAACTAATCTAGTGCCTGACATGATCTTGATAATTCGTAAACTGGTGTATTTGTAAAAGAAAATGTGCACTGCTTTGACGAAGGTGGATGGATGAAGTGCTTTCAGTAGTCGTGGAAGGCAAGAATGTCTTCACTTTTAATCCAACTTCATTTTAAAAAAAAGTTTCTTTTCATACATGTTTTTTTTCCTTGTTTGACGTGTATTTAAATTAAATGAAGCATGTTGATTGAGAATAACTGAGAATTCAGCAGCCAAACTTAGGTCAGCCAAACGACTCTAACAGGATCTCAGTGGCTTTCACTGAACCTGCATCATAATGTATATAGTATCACAAGGTGGGCTTTTTGTCTCTGGAAGGTTGATTAGTTCATAAGATAAATAAGCTTTCTGATATTTGTAGAGGTCCTTAATACACTTTTCAATTTACAATCTAAATTGAAAATCTCAAACACACCCTTTTCCAACAGCAGCAGGCCACCAGTCCAGACTTTCTCCCGCTCTGGCTGTGGCTGTTTTCTTTACCCTTTTTAGTCATAGCAGCTGCATCTACTTTCTTGCCAACTAATAACCCTACAGATCTGGCAGGGAAAGTAGCCCTATTGGGACAGTTACATATTAGCATGCTTAATTGCTCATCATCTTCGTATGATTGCCTGGTGATGGGGTACACTCATCCCCATTAGCAGCTCCTGTTGGTTGGTTGCGAACCTATGTACACGCTCTCCTCCGTGCCATCAGCCATTGGCCTTGTCAGACAGGTCATTAGTGGCCCAGCTCTCCAACTAAGTCTCTCTGTTTAAAATGGGCAACCAGACCCTTCCAGGGCAGCAGAATCCAAAAAATGATTGACCCTCTTGGGATCCTCAGGCTCATTTGTGGGCCTGTTTAAATTCCAGCCCCTTTCTTGGGCTTTAGAGCAGGGTTAAGCAAAAGGGCCTCCGCAGGCTGGATCCGGCCCGCCAATCAGGTTGATCCAGCCTGTGGAGGCCCTGTCACTCCTCCGCCCCCAAGCCAATTGAGGTTTGGGGGCGGGGAAGCGCGTGAAACTTCCTCCCGCCCTGCAAGGAGCATGCAGCATTTCAAAGGGCTATGCGCTCTTTGCAGGGTGGGAGGAGATATCACGTGCTCCCCCACCCCCAAGCCCTGATTAGCCTAGGGGCAGGGGAGCAGCATATAACTTCCTTCGCCCTGCCCTGGCCCTGAGAGTAGCGCGCGGCACATCAAAGTACCATGTGCTCCTCTAGGATGGGAGGAGGCTTCGAGCGCTCCTCCACCTCCAGGCCCTCATTGGCCTGGGGGCGGAGGGAGAACCCAAAGCCTCCTCCCGCCCTATCCCTGCCCTGCGAGGAGCACGCGGCAGGGCCCAGCATGGGTGCCTAGTGAGAAGGGGGGACAAACAGGCTCCTCCACCCTCAGACCAATCATGGTCTGGGGGCGGTGTAGCCCAGAAGCGTCCTAGCCCCGCCCCTTCCAGTTTAGGCCCCGCCACTTCTGAGCGACATGGGGTACTTCAAAACTTTTCGAAGTGGCCCCTGGCCACAAAGTATTGCCCACCCCTGCTTTAGAGTGTTTTTTAGCCCCTTCCTGAGGGTTCAGCCACTCCACCAGAGGCTAGCTGAGGGTGATCTGCCTTCCCATTATTCCTGATCTCAAACCCAGGAGTCCTATAATAGCAGCCATGTGCTGCTGTCTCTAATTGCTGCTGCTGCATTTCCTGAATTGCTTCCTCCTCTGTCCCAGCCTCTTGTTGGATTCTCTGTCTGTTCCCTCTTTTAGCAGAATATTGCCCAGGCCTCCTTTCCTGTTTCTGTCCTGAGTGCTCAAGATCTTGTCTTCGGCCTCTTTGTGTGGACAGCTCCCTTTTTAATTCAAGTTCTCTCTACTAGGCGTCCGTGCGGGGGGGAGAGTCCCAGGCCTCTCCCTGCTCGAGCTCTCTCTTCCTGTGGAATTGCCACAGCCTTTAAATCCTCCTTCACTCCTGGTTCCAGCCACTAACTGAACTTCTCAGGTCCAGCAGCTCCTTTTAACTGAGCCTGCTGTACCTGGTTGGCTGCTTCCTTGCAGTCTTTGTAGGCAGGGACCTATGTTCGCTGCTCCTTTTTCTGGGCAGAGTCTGATAGGACCACAAGACCTCCAGCAGGGGGCCGATAACTTCTTTGTGACTTCACCACTTGTGATTAGTGTGAATGTCCTACTTAGGTGGCTTAGAACATTTGTACACACAATCATGGACTTCACGTGTGTATATTATTGTTGCAAATGCCATGGGGTCAGTTTCTCTTGGTTTTAGGGAGAGCAAATGGCTGAAAAATTGCAGTTTCCTCTCCTCCAATGGACTCTTTCCCCCCCCCCCCCCACCTAATATGACACAATAGCCCATACTGCTCCTTTTCCTTGTGAGCTCATACACTCAGAAGGGACCGGGTGGATGTGGCCACATTGCTACTGTATTATGATGCGGGGTTGCCATAGCTAGCCAGCATACTTTAGAGCAGGGATGGACAACAGAGCTTTCGTGGGCTGAATCCAGCTCATCAAGCCAGTTGATTGAGGCTGCCTTGCCCCCCGGGCCAATCGAGACCTGGGGATGGGGAAGCGTGTAAAGTCTGTCCTCCCATCCTTCTCCCTCCTTCTCCCCTCCCGCTCGGGTACATGGCACCAGAAAGAACTGCCAGTTATTTTAAAACAGCTGGTGGTTCTCTCTAGCTGACATGCACCCCTAGTAGGGCAGGGCAGAGGCCAAAGACTTCATGTGCTCCTCTGCCCGCAGGCCAATCAGGGTCTGTGGGTGGGGGAGCATGAGAAGTCTCCTGGTCCTGCCCTTCTGCCTGCGGCCCCGCCCCTTCCGGGGCGACCCGGGCCACTTCAGAAACTTTTGAAGTGCCCTCCCCTTAAATTATTGCCCACCCCTCCTTTAGAGCCAGTGTAAATCCAGACATCAGAACGAGGGAGTTGCAACTGGCTCTTCTGTGTACTACCAGCTGTGTTCAGTGGATGTTGGGGGTGTATGATTAGCTGACCTATGATATCTAGATTGTACATACTGAGCATCTCACCCTGGGGGCAATTTTCAAAAGCCCTTGGTTTTGGCCTAATTCTGGTCCAGTGGTATAACATTCCTATTTTCTTCAGTGGGAGGAAAATTAGGTCAAAGCTCAGAGCATATGAAAAGGTTATCCACTGTATATACTTGTATAAGCTTACACAGTTTGTGCAGATGTATAGACGTATAACACACATGACGTATAACCTTTTGTATATCAGACCAAAGAGAAGGTATAGCGAAACAAGGGGAAGACGACATCCTGCAATCACCTTTCTGCACATGCACAGAGAGCAGACCAAAGTGTGAGACCGTTGGTGTGTGGTAAATGAAGGATTAGAAACTTATTAACTGATGTAGATGTTAAACTCAGCTTTTTGTTACTTTTGTACTATACATATTATTGTAATATGGGGAGTGAAAGCTTAGCTTGGAAGAATTACACTGCTACTGAATGGTTGGGTCTAAAACAGTTTCAAGTACTCCTTAAAATACGTTGCTAATATTAAATGGAAATATAAAAGTACCTCAGCTAATACATGAATCATTATGGTTGACTGACACTATTAAAACTTGAGAGCCAGATTTCCAAAAATTGTTCAGCAATCAACAGCTCCCGTAGAAAAATGGAATTTGAGTTGATGTGAAAAGCTTGACCTCAAAATAAGGGTTTAAATAAATTTCTCTGTTTGACTTGATATTATCTTTCTTTGAAGACCAAACCAAGATACTGTCCTTTGTGTGCATTACATCACTAGCAGTATATAGGTCCTGATAAGCTGATTATATACGCTTGGGAGGCGACTCTCCATAGATCTCTGCAAAGCTACTTCATTATTCACCTTCAGATCCCTCCTCAGAATTCTCTTTTGGCAGGATTCTTACCAAACCGTTGACAATGACTTGACAGTGGTTAGGTTGCTGGTAGTGTGCTGCGACCCATCATACCAACTAATAATACTGGCTTGTTGTTTCCTTGTACTCCTCTGTCTATTTCTTTTGCTCTAGAGAGCAGGGCCCATCTTTTCATTCTGATTGTATACAACTAGCAGAACAAAGACCTGGTCCATGCCTATGGTTCCTAGATGACACAGTAATATGAATAATAGGCATGTTACAAATGCAGTTGAGATCTGTCTTTAACTACATATCCATATAGAGTACATGATGTGGTGTAGTATAGAGGTATTACTGGTATAGGGAAAACTAATCTTGTGTCTTCAAAAGTGTCTCAAATTTAGTATCCAAAAGATCTAGAGAGATGACATGGAGTAAGGTAAACTTAAACATTGTAAGGGTTAATTAGGTGGCACTTAAACCTTTATATATTTTACTATTTTTAAAATCTGCCAAATAATATCTAGCCAGCTATTTGGGTAGGATTCTCAGTACATACAATTACTCTGTTTCATGATTTAATTCTTTTTCAACATCCTTTCTGTTGACTGGATTATTCTTTGAGTGGATTATTTTGTTAGATACATAGAATACATGTTGTGACTAAAACCTTTGTTTTTATTTAAAAATCTGAATAAAATAGCTTATACATATTTAAAATATTGTGTAGTTTTACTTTGAGAGGCTGATGCCATCAGCTGCTGCACAAATCTTCTGACATCAACAGCGAGAGATAGTCTTACAGTAGTAACTGTCTAGTGAGAAGACAACCTTAAGGCTAGTTTATTTCAGTATAGACCTGATTGCAGTTGGGATGTTGTAGGCGATGTGGAGGAACAGAAACAGGAACACTTTCAGAGACCTTCATAACTCTTTCCCTTAGTAGAGATTGTTTAAAGAGAGCTTGCAGTCAAATATCTTATTTTCATCTACAACATAATTGTTTGTCACTTTATAGCTATTCTCGTAACTGCTTATGGGCTATTAGATATGAGAATACGTGGAAAAAGGAGGAAATGGAATATGTGAGCAAAATAGCTTAGAATCATATGGATGGGAAATAAACGTGACATAAATGGGAGTGAAAAAACATAAAAATCCACACTTCAAAATTAAAAAGAGAAAAAGTTAAATTCTTACTATGCCATATAGTCTCAGCCATTATAATTACATACAGCATACTATTAGAGAGGACAACCATTGTTTGAAATTTAGAAGCACTTGCATCTTGAAAAGGAAACACTAACATTATTTAATTCCTTAGATTTGTATTGCACTAAATGATGCCTTTCCAGTTAAGAGTTTTGGATAAAATAAAGGTTTAGGGTGGCTTGTTAATGTTTCATAAATGAAACTATGATGGAATTCACATATTTATCTGTTATTTTCATAAGGCATGTTTCCTCTTCCCGTTTTTTATAATTGGACTAAAGTAGTTAATTTTTAAAACAAAGTTTTGGTCTAGGAGTGGGGTGAGCAATAACTTTTGATTGGGGGGAGGGGGCACTCCAAGAATTTGATAAGTGTCCAAGGGCTGCATTCTTCTCTGATATTAATGGAGGCGGTGCGGGCTCTGGGATGGGAGTTGAGTGCAGAAGGGAGCTTGGGGGTAAGGGACTGAGTGCAGGTGTGAGGTCTGGGAGGGAATTTGGGTGAAGGAGATGGAGGGGCAGTGGAGTAGAGAAGGAGTGATGGTGCAGAGGGCTAGGAAAAGGGAAGGTTGGGGTGCCAGAGGCAGGCTGTGGGAGATGCTTATCTGTGTGACTCCTGACCAGCAGCCCAGCAGCTTTCCTGCCTTCCATGCCCTGGCAGGCTGCTCAGAGCAGCTGGCTGTGGGGCCCTGTGCATCTGAACAGCTGTGAGCCCGAGGGGAGGTACTTTGTGAGCTATCTGTTCTTCACACAGGCACCTACTATTGGCCGGAAACCAGCCAATGGGAACTGTAAAATTGTGCTGGGGAGCACGGGCAGTGTGCAAAGCCTCTTACCCCCCTTCCCCAGGTTCGCATCTGTTTACAGAGAAACAGGACCTTGCAGCTGGCTTTTCTGAGCGGTGTCCGGGGCAAATAGGGACCCTCACTGAGGCTCCTGCTGTACTTGTGGGCCAGATCCATGGCATGGAGGGCCATATTTGGCCTAGCCCTGGCCTAGGACCTTCCTATCCGAGATATTGCCTCTGCCATTAGCAGAGGCATGTGTTCACTACAGTCTTCTCATTTAGACAGAAGAGGTGGTTTGCTGACAGGGCATTTTGCAGAAGGGATCTTAACTCCTGCGTTAATTTCTCCCTTGGTACGAATAGCTCAAATCGGTTGAGGCATGCTGTGAAGACAATTTTGTTTTCGCAGGCATTTAAAGAAAGTGAGGATGGACAGAATTGACCTTTCTAATACACTAGTGAGGTGACTTGGCAAATATTGAGTTTTGATTAGTAAGCCTATACCATGTATGTCGAATTTGATTGGGGTTATTTACTTTAATCTTTTGCTGACAAAAGAATTGCCCACAGTGAACAGTGGCTTTACTTAATGGACGACTGCTTAAGTTACACAAAGAACACAGATCAGTGACTTAATGCAAAACCCTGTGGCTTGAGATGGAGATTGGGTTTAGATTCTGGATTGCCATTACCCTCCAGCATAATACTATTCTTATCCAGATGTCTTCTCCTATTCTTTCATTGCACATTGATTTGTAGTGACAGTGGATGGAAAGCAGTCTGTCTTTATCTCTAGATGAGGAAAGAAAATGAAATCATATCTCATTTTATTGAACTGAACTGTTCCGGCAACCTAATTTTCCTTTATTTCACCAAGGAAGTTTGTTATAAGAGGTAATAATTGGAGTGATACTTTGCCTCCAAAATTTAATCTGCAAGTATATTAACTGTACCACAATATATACGATGTTATAGTTGTGACGCATGCTAAAAAAACCAAGGAATTTCATTGTAGAGCCTTAAAATGGTGGGATATTTTCTGGCACTAAAGGAGAGCAGGCATGTAAAAAAGCTAAACAAGAATTCCCTTGATTGCCTAAAAAGCTGTCCATCTAAAATTACAATGCAACAGAACCATAGTGATGTAGGATCAGCTGCATAATGCATAGTGCTTTGTAAATTTTACAAATGTTAAGAAGGGAAGACTGAAACATGACATGCCTGTCAATATGTATATTATGGAGAGTTCTGATAGACAATTTCTATGATTAACACTAATAGTTTTGAAATTTTAAAATGGTTTAAAATCATGACAAAAACAAAGATACCTTGATAACCAAAAGATTTCAGATATATATCCAAAGAGCTAAATTGTGTACTTGCTTAAGGAAGAGAGTTTAATCTTGATATAACTTCTTTAAAGATATATTGAACTTTCAGTTAGTTACTCCTTAGCCATAGTCATCCTGTATAATCAAAAGATTGAAAAGAATGCCATTAATGACCATTTAAATGTTATAAAATATACTTATCTTTGACAGTTGCCCTGCTGTGCATTTGTCTAATTCTACTTCAAGTGCTGATAGCTTTCAGAAAAGAATAAGACACAGATTTATACTGAATAATGGATATGCAGTTGCCCTTTTCCATATAGTTGCTGAACCAACAAGAAGTGATGGCATTTTAGATTTGATATTTCTGAGTAATGAAGACTTCCGAAGATCTGGTTGTAGAGGGCAGCTTTAGTCTGAGTGACGAGCTAATTCAGTTTAAACTAAAAGGAAAGATAAAAGTAGATCTGGAACACAGGTTCTTGATTTCAAAGAGGCCAACATTGGAAAAAATAAGGGGATTAGGGAAGAGGGCTGGATTGAAACACTCAAAGTTCTGAATGTGGAAGAAACTTGAAATTATTGTGACGAAGTTGCAGAAGCTATCTGAAGCCTACATCCCGGCAAAGTGGAAAAAATTCATAGGGAAGCATGCAGACCAAACCGGAGAAGTAACCATCTCAAATGCATGATTAAGAGAAAGCAGAAAACCTATAAGCAGGGGAAGATGATAGGATCAGCAAGGAAAACTACTCCTTGGAGTTGGAGGTCACAAAGTGTAGGGATAAAGAAAGACCTACCAAAATCCAAACAGAATTCTATAGCCATATCAAATTAAAAGAAAACAAGAATGGAAGGAGTGGGACTGCTAAGCACCAAGGATGCGGTGGATATTAAAAATTATCTGTGCATGGCCCAACACTGAAACAAATACTTTTTGTTTCAAATACTTCGTTTCAGCTTTTAATAAGGTAATGAAGGTTAGTGGCAGGATGGATAATGGAAATGAGAATATGGAGGTGGAAATTGTCATATTAGAGGTAGAAGTCCAAATTCAGACAGCACACTGAGACCAAATTGGGAGGCCCGGATAATCTCCATCCAGAAATATTAAAGGAACTGGCACATGAAATTGCAAACCCAATAGGCAAGGATTTGTAATACATCTGTAAGATCTTGGATTGTATCTTATGACTGGGGAGTTCCTGTTAAGAAATGGGGAAGAGAGAGAAAACTACAGGTTTGTTAATTTGACCTCAGTTGTATGCATGGTCTCAGAATAAACTTTGAAAGAGAAATTAGTTAAGGACATAGACGTTAACAGTACTTAGGATAAAACATTATGGTTTTATAGAAGATAGATCGTGCGAGACCAATCTGATCATCTTTGAGAAGACAACTTTTTTTTTTTAAGACAAGAAAATGCACAGATCTAATATACCTGGATTTCAGTAAGGCATGTGATACAGTTCTACATGGGCAATTATTAAAAAAATTGGAGATGATGGGAATTAATATGAGAATTGAAAGGTGAATAAAGAACTGGGAAGACTACAGTGGGCCACACTGAAAGGTGAAGTGTCAGGCTGAGGGAAGATGTTAATGGAGTTACTCATGGAGTGGGTTTGGGACTAATCTTTAACATTTTCATTGCTGACATTGGCTCAAAAAATGGGAGTTTGTTAATAAAATTTGTGGATGACCCAAAGTTGGGAGGTACTGCAAATACAGAGGACTGGAATATTATAGACGATGATCTGGATGACCTTGGAAACTGAAAACACAGAAATTGGATTACATTGAATAATGCAAAGTGCAAGGTCGTGCTTTTAGGGACTAACAACAAGAATTTCGCTATAAGTTGGTCACGTCTGTTGGAAGTGACAGAGGAAATGAAAGACCTGGGTTTATTGGTTCATTAGAGGATGCCCATGAGCTGCCAATATGATGTGGCCATGAAAAAGGTAATGTGGTTCTATGATGCATCAGGGGAGTATTTCCAGTAGACAGGGAAGTGTTAGTACTATTATACAAGACACTGGAGAGACCTCATCTGGAATACTGTGGGAGACCAGAATTGCACATCTTTTAAGAAAT
This sequence comes from Apalone spinifera, assembly GCA_030068395.1. Classification (NCBI taxonomy): domain Eukaryota; kingdom Metazoa; phylum Chordata; order Testudines; family Trionychidae; genus Apalone; species Apalone spinifera. The sequence continues at coordinate 2,581,476 of JANRFK010006693.1, forward strand.
AGTAATTCAAAATGGAATGGGGGCAGAAAAGGACTAGTAGGATTATCTGAGGAATGGAAAACCCACCTTACTAGAAGAGACTCAAAGAGCTTGGCTTCTTTCGTTTCACCAAAAGAAGGCTGAGGGGTGATATGATTGCTCTCTACGAATTCATCAGAGGTATAAATACAAGAAGGGAGAGGAGTTACTGAAAGTAAGCTCCAATGTGGTCACAAGTACAAATGACATACATTGGATTTTAATGAGTTTAGACTTGAGCTTAGGGACAGTTTTCTAATAATCAGAGTGAAGTTCTGAAACTGCCTTCTTAGAACAGGTGGAACCGTATCTGGCTTCAAGACTGAGTTTAAGTTTATGAAGGGGTTGGGATAAGACTAGCCACTTGCAATTGTGCGTAATCTGTGACTGCTACCAGCAAATATCTCCAATGCTGGTGATGGAACCTCCATGGGGAGGTCTTACTGCAGAGAATTCTTTCCCAGGTGTCCGGCTCATAGGTTTAACTGATCACAATATTTGGTGTTGGGAAAGAATTTTTCCTATGTCAGATTGGCGATGACGCTGTGTGTTTTTCACTTCCTCTGCAGCAAGTCACTTGCAGGTTTACATTAATGTAAATGGTGGATTCTCTGAAATTTCATCTTTAAACCATGATTTGAGGACTGAGGAATTCAGCCACAGGTCTAGGGTCTCTTACATGAGTTGTGTGGGGGAGGGTGTGAGGCCGGCAATGTGCAGGAGGTCATACCAGATGATTGTGACAGTCTTTTCTGACCTTAAAGTCTGTGAGTCTGAATCTATGAATATGTTAGTCTGGAAATTAAGTTATTAAAGCACAACTGACTTTTCCCACTGTAACTTCCAATTTGGCTTGAAAATCAGTGTGTTCTGTGTGTTTCTTCTATCACCTGTTTATCCCTAATAGGTTTGCTCATGCAGCCCATACAGGCGCTGGTTGTTGGGCTTCTTTCCAGATCAGCTTGGTATTTCTAGTTGCAAATTTAACAGGACACACAGATTTTTGCCTTTGTATCTGAAGGCAGCTTGAAATCTATTTTTTTTTATAATGCTGTATTAAAGAAAGGGTGAGGCTTTTGCACTGTTACAGAAACAAATGACATCTTTAGAAACAGTCTCAATAATTGGCTTGTGGCTTACGACTGGGAATTTCAGAATGATTGTAGTCTGCCAGATGGTTTTTAGAAGAGGTGTTAAGACTTCGCTCAAGAGCAGAGAAAAATTCTCTGCGAGGAGTTGCGTGTGTATGTAGGAGTCTGCCCATCCAGAGCGCTTTTCAGAATTAAAGCTGTTGGCTGGAAATATATTAACATTTGCTATATCCTTTCTGGGCTGTTAAATGGAAAAATAGGTTGCTGGCAACCTTTAAACCAGTAAATTGTCTTAATTGTTATTAAGGATAATTTTATGAGCATTTTTAATCCTCCCCAGAGGCTCAAATGGAAAAGAGTAAAGGACAAGCTAAAAATAATTGTAAAATATGAACCTCTGATGACCTGGGATGATGAAGAAGTTGAACTCAGCTCTAGAAACAGTTTGTATCTGTGGCACTGGTCGCTAACAATGTCACTATTTTGTGTTTTAGCAATGTTACTATTAATGTTAAACATTGTAAAAGTCATGTGGACTAGAGGCTCATTCAGCAGTGATTTAAAACTAAACCCAGTTGCGTGCCTCAAAGTGGGAGGCTGACGACACTGGCTAGAGGCCATGCACATTGTGGAGAGGTGCACGGAAATCTTCATATGGGTCTGCCGATCTACCTGAGGCTGACCTGTTGTATTCTGAGCCTCTCCTGTGAACTAAGAGTTGAGACTAAAGTTAGGATTCAGGCAAGTATCTTGAGTTGTTACTTTACAAAGATTGGACTGAAGTATTGTGGATTGTGGCAGGAAAAAGGCCCACTAAAATACTGTGCAGTTAGTCTCATCAATAAATAGTTGTTTACACAAATGTAATATTGGAGTTATTGACAAGTAGCGTATAATGGATGTTTCATAAATTAATACGTAATAAAAGCCCATTAATATCCACCTATAATATTGTTAATATTGTATTGTGATTGTGTGCATTAATATTTTAAAGTTATCATTGCAGTTTATTTTGCAGTGAATGTTAGTACAGGTTGAATTTCTCTAGTCCAGCACCCTTGGGACTCGATCGGTTCTGATCTAGAGAATTTGCTGGACCACAAGAGGTCAATATTGTCTAGCAGCATTACCAACACTGCCCCTGCTTACTGGGCTGTTAGAGGTCATTTAAGGGTAAATTAGAGCTAAATAACAGCACAAAACACAGAAAGCTAGTTCTGGTGGCTGTGAACAAATTTTATGGGATCACAGGAAACTTGGCCACACCTATGAAAAGTAGATATCTGGCTAACTAAAATAACTGTGGACCACAGGATTGTTTCTGGACCAGAGAGTTCTGGAGTAGAGAGGTTTGATCTGTGGCTGGCTGTTTGTCCTTGAAGATAAGCTAAAGGAGACCTGTTGGCTCATTGAGTCTGTACGCCTTCAAGTATAAGATAAAGCAAGTTATCTTTATGATAAAAACATGAGTCCAGCATGATTTTGATAGAGGGGGAGATGTGTGAAGAAGCCAGCAGAAATGTCCTGCCCTCTATGGAGATAATTTTTAAAGTATTTCTGTTGTACTTACATACTAAATTGAAAGTTGTGCTTTGATGGACTTCGCTTGAACTTGGCTAACATGTCAAAAGAAATGATGCTTTATGTATTCGCTATAAATATTTATGAAATAGTTAGCATGTTTTATAGTATTGATTAATTTGAAAAAAAATCCCTGGAGAGACTCCTTTAACAAACAATATTTTCCTGGCATTTCTTGCTTTTAGTACGTACAGAGTCTTTGGACATCTTACTTTTTGATTGAGTGACATTTATTTAGATTTCATACCTGTGGTATACAGCAGTTTTTATACTTGTATGTATGAATTCTAAAGGTACATTTTACTAATATGTGTTCCTGTTTTGGTTATCTTAGAATGAGTACATTGCTGAGGTGAAATATCTATTCAAGAATGCCCCAGAAAAGTTGTTAATGATATGGGGTAAGTCCTTTGCCAGTAATTGAGGGAAGCAATGACAGCACATTTAGATGCCACATTTGAATGCCAGCAAACTTAGCTGCATTAAGAGAAATCTTATGTCAGTTTCAGGATGGTAAATAATGCATGACTAGTCAGTCTGAAAAGCAGATTTGTCCATCCACCACTGGTGGTCTCTTTGAAAGGAATTGTGTGTGTTTCTGTATAGAATGGTATCTGAACTACTCTAAGTGATGCAGATTGTAAGAAACCCACAAGAACCAAACTTATTTGACTGAAATAGGATAAATTCTATTGTAAAAAAAATCCAAAACCTGTCTGCAGGTTTTGAAGTGTAATTACATGTATACACTGACAAGAGCTTTTTGCATGTGCCATCCTTTGCATTGGGAACTACTATTTTTTTCCTGGTGGGGAGAAGGAGTGTGATTTCTGAACAGATGATGAAATATACAAAGTAGAAGGGATGTAATGACTATGTTTTATTTGAAAAGAATAGTGTGTTTAAAGAGGTTGAAAGAACACTTGTAGATTATTGGATTGTGCTTGAAAGTCATTCCACTGAAGATTCAGTCATCTAAAACAGAAATGGATTCTTCCACTCCATAGTAAGAAACCTACTTCTGTGATACAGCACAGTGGAAATTGTGGCATGGAGTTTTTTTGGAAGAATTTACAATAGTCAGTGATAATGAATACTAAAGTGACTTAGATTGAGGTTGTGTGCAGTGATGGTGTAGCTGTGTTGGTATCAAGGTATTAGAGACTCCAGCTGGGTGAGGTATTTCAACCATGCAAAGGTGAAAGCTTCTCTCTCAACAATGGAAATTCATTCAATAAAATATATTACTACCTTACCCGCCTTGACTTAGTGTTAGGTTAATATTTTGTGACACTGTATTATTATCTGGTGGAGATATTGTGTGCTTCCACAAACACTACAATTCAGGACTACTTTAGCCCTGAACAGCTAGAAATAGTAGTGTCCGGAAATACTAAAAATTGATAATGGTTAGGAGGTTTGTGGAGTGAAATGATTAAATGTCCTGTAACTTTTGCACTTACAGCAAATGATTATTTAGGATCAAGTGGCACTTTCAATATTCTGAAAAACTTCATACAGATTTCAAAATTTTATCTCACTTTAGGAGTGGAGCTGCAAACATCCATGCAGAAAAGATTGTAGAAATTGTGAATATTTGGGTACAGACACTTACTATTCTGGCAGCAAAATAAGCAGTAAAAGTTAGTGAACTGTTTAAAAAAAAAAGTTAAATGGAAAAGCAGGGATGGCTGGCCATAATTCACTCTCTGATGTGACGTTGTTAGTGGATTCCAGTGAGTTAGATGTGTTACAGTACAGGGGGCCATTAACAACACAGGTATGGTGTTATACAGATTCCCGTTATTTGATGTTGAAGTAGTGTGTGTGCAGATGAGGTGTATCCAATGCTAAGGTGACTGTATCACTGAATAGATGTATCTGGTTTTTGTTCTGATTTTAGATGGGAAGAAGGTACAATAGGGGCTATCATCTACAAAACTTTGGCTTCCTTTCTTGGTGTTAATAAAATTGTCTTAGCTTCTTTAGTTTACTCTGTTTTTTTCTAAATGTGTTGCTTGTGAAGGGTGACAGATTTGACGACCGAAGGAAAATGAATTCACTGTTCAAGAAACAATGGGCTTAAAATTGTAGCAAGGGAGGTTTGGTTAGACATTAATTGTCAGAGTGGTTGAGCATTGGAATAAATTGCCTAGGGAGGTTGTGGAATCTCCATCACTGGAGATATTTAAGAGCAGGTTAGACAGACATCTGTCAGGATGATCTAGAACTGTGGTGTCCAACATGCTAGCCACTAGCCAGATGTGGCTATTTGGCTGGTTAAGTGTGGCTAGTTGGTCTAAACAATGTGGCTATTTGGCTGGTTGAGTGTGCCTCGTTCGCTATAGCAGTAGTCACTGTAGTGGCTACTGTTTCAGAAATGGTTAGATGCCACGGATCTAGATAGTGTTTGGTCCTGCCTTGAGTGCAAGGGATGGGACTTGATGACCTCACTAGATCCCTTCCAGTTCTAGTGTTCTGTGCTGCTATCTTATGAATCAGATAGGCCATCAGTAGAACCACTTGAAGTTCTAGCACAGTTTTTTACCTGCTAGTGAGCTTTAGTCTTAACTTGGAAGCATCTTCAGGGTTGAGAATGCAGCTCATTCTGGATAGCCTTTCCTTTTTTGGCTTCCTAGGGCACACCCACAGCAGGGCTAAAACCAAGGTAAGTGATGCAACTTGAGCTACGTCACACGCAACTTTGGCACTGTCTACACAGCAAGAGGTCCAAGAGAGAGCATTCTTTCTCCGACTTCCCTTACTCCTCGTACAATGAGGATTACAGGAGTCGGAGTAAGAAG
>JANRFK010006693.1:2588458-2599148 GCA_030068395.1 Apalone spinifera
TTCACCCGCCGGCCCGGCACCTCCACGCCCTTCGGCAGCCCCGGCGCCCGCGCCTCCCGGTCCCGCGGCTACTTCGGCAGCCTGCGCAGAGCCGCCGCGGAGGCGCAGTCCAGCAGCGAGAGCATCGGCGGCTCCCCGCGCAAAGGTGCCGTCTCTGTCCGGGGGCTGCGGGCTTGGGGGTGGAGGGGAGCCCGGGAAGCCACTGCCCCGCCTGCTGCTCTTAACCTACCGCCAGGCGCCCTCGTTCCTTTGCTAGAGCGGGAGCAGCCGGAGGCTGCCTGCACCTTCCACCGGGTGCAGGAGGGCACCGCTCCCGGGGGAGGCAGCGTCTTCCCGGAGCTGTGGTCACTGCAGGGCAGTTGAACGTGGCCCAAGTGCAGCTTGTGCCTTATCTAAGGGGGCGAGAAGAACGCCTGGGTTGCTTTTTATAGGTTACTAGGTCAGGCGAGTGCTCTCTGATAGCTGACTCCTTTCTAGCAGTTGGGGAGAACGTAGAGTAATTGGGACCCACGCCCACAGCAGTTTAATCCTGGCCTGGAATAAGATGTCTAAGAAAAAAGAGAGATTTAAAATCAACTTGAACTTCAGTTATGCAGCTTCAGTGTGAAAAAATAATTTTTCTACTTCCCAGTAATGCCATTTTCTGTAATTTTACTAGGCTATTATGGATTTAGTATGACATGAATTATATCTCCATGTAGACTAAAATATTTCAGAGGTTTCAAAAAAGGTTCTGAATAAGTAATAGCTTACAACCAAAGTACATTCAATGACAAATGTGTTTTACTTTGCATGTGCAATAGTAACTGTTTCTGGGGTGTACATGGGTGTTTTTATTTTGAAGTAAACTGTAGTATAGCTTTTCGTCCTTAGCAAAGTATTGCATCCAGTAACCCAACAGGTCAGGTGTAAATAATGACTGCATTCTTTAGGTTGTAGATATCATTACAGTCAAGTAATGCCTACAACTAATAACTTATGCATTAGACCACCACGCTAATAAACTATTACATATGTCCATGTGAGACTGCAGTGAATACTTGTAACCGTTGTAGAGTTTGAAATAATCACAGCAAGGAATCTAATTTTTCACACAGCTTTTTGATATTTGCTTCATGCCCAAATGCTTAGGCTGTAATTTAAATTGTTTTAACAGTACAGAGAGATATAGGGAATGACAACATTCTTACATTGAGGGGTAGATATGTAAGAAAAACAATGCTTTTCATCCATTTCTATAAAGAGGTGTGTGCAATGTTGGTTAAGCAAAAACATATTTCCAGTAAGATTTTCTCCAAATGCAAGTATTGTAAAACTCATCAGTGCAAATTTTAAATTATTTGCAATCCTTAATATGGACTAAATTTTGCCCTACTTAATTTTTTTTACTGTATGGAATACATGAAAATATAGGGAAATATGATGTTTACTTTGTGAGTCCCATTTTTGTAGGTTGGAGGGCCTGTTTTTAGCCCCGGGGGGGAGGGGCGTATGTGTGCATGCGCACGTGTATTTGTTTTTAAATTCAGAACAATCTTTTTGTTTTCCCTCCTTCCTCCTCTGCCAGAAAACTGTGTTTGGTTTCAGTGCTGTGGTTTTTTGTTATTGGCGGTGGTGGGTTTTTGTTGTTGCTGTTACTATTAGCAAAGTATTCCCCCCCCCCCCCCATATTGAATTTAGTCTTCAGTTTAGGCTGGTGCTCCATGGTATAATGCCAAGAAATTGAGATTTAACTCATTTTGTCCTTTATTCACTGGGGGGAAGGGAGGATTGGGTGCTTTGAAGTTGACATGTCAAATAAGTCCCGGTATATAAATAGACTGTGGCAAGATAAGAATGGGATTTCAGTTCTTAACTCTGCTGTGTTTGACTCCTTACAGTTCAGTTCCAACCTTTATTGTAACCTTTAAATTTTGCTGCTTTCAGTTGTTATTAGACACCAAAAGATATTTTAATTCATCAAGGTGTTACGGGAATCAGAGGTCAAAGTAATGACCAGTAAAAGTATCACAAGGAGCAACATAAGCAGGAAGGAATGTTTTGCCATCTCGTTTTCTTTCTCAGAGAGAGGACCAAAGCTATTAAAGCAGCCTAGTCATAATCATGTAATTCAGCCTTCAGTGAATCTTACTTGCTTTGCTGGGTTGATATTTCTAATTTTGGTAGACACTAAATTTTTTAGTTTGTTTTTTACATGTTAAGACAAAAATGCTGAATGAAAACAAAGAATGCCTAACTCATGTACGATGAGTGAAAATAGCTTCCACGCCAGTGGAAAGGAAATTGGTACCTATCATTCAGTATTTATTGAATGATTTGTGTGTGTGGCTTTTGCTTTGAAATTGGCTGCTTTTCTAAAGGTAATGTGTATTTGGCTGGCAATACACATTTCTTGAGCAAAATTACATTCCAAAGATAGGTTATGCTACTTTACATGATAAGTGTTCTCCCAACTTTAAAAAGTTGAGCCTCCTTTAGGAAAACTAAACCAGTTGTGCTCCCTGGTGAAGGTTCTGCACACAGTCCTGTTGATATTTTTAATTTGCCCCTTTCCCATCCCCACCAACTTTGGAAAAAGGAAGGTTTGATTCCTTCTCTTTTCTTACAAGCCTGAATTAGTTAATACTGGCATCACCAGCATCAGAGTTACCACCCTTAAAGTGGATGGTGAAGTTCTCACCTGGACTGTTCAGGACTAGAACTAAACTATAACGTTTTTCAAAAGCATCTAAGTCCCATTGAAAGTTCATATGTAAGCTCCTAAATCAGTGCTTTTTTGGGGGGGGGGGGAACCCCAGACTTATTTTAAAAAATGGCCACTTAGATGTTTGTTTGTGTCTGCCCACAGGAGGGATGTGTGCGCCCTCTGTTTTGCGATGTTTTTTTGGTATGTTGAGCTAGTCACTAGCTCACTCTTGGCTTTTGTTTGCATATGTATCCTATTTTTTTGGTAAGTTTTAGAAAAAAAACATTTATTTGTGAGTTCTAAAGCAAAGCTATTGCACTCAAGCACTGAGGAAGCAACCAGGAGGGCAGTTGTGTGGGGCCTTAGATTTTTGTACTGGAGCTATAAAGCAAATGACAGTTAGCTATTGAGATCTAGTTATCCTTTCAGGCTCTTACCTGACATTTCTCTGCAGGTCAGAGACCCTGGGGAATTTATCAGTACTCCATAATTTACACCATTAATTTTTTGCTTTTGTGTTCTGAGCCAAAAATCTCCTTATTTCCACAAAGTTCATGTTGAATGACCCTCACTTTGAGCTAGGGGTACTTACATTTCAGTTTTCTAGATCAGAATTGAAAACAGAATGCCTAGAAAATATTATTTCCATAGTAATTTTCTAGTCAGTAAGGATTAGTTATGTGTTTGAATTAGTGGGCTTTGTTCAGCCATTGTCATGATAAAATAAAATCCAGGAGATAAAGGGATTCTAAGCATCCTAGGCATCGTCATGAGTTGGTTAAGAGGTTTTATTTTGTATTTATTGGGGAGGTTCTGTGTCAGGCAGAGTGGATGCCAGCTGTACTGATACAGCCAGATGATTAAAAACTGAACTGGTATTAAGGTCACCGCATTAAAAGGGGAAGGATTATTGTTTGTGCACTATTCAAGTATACACCACATGGCAACAATGGTGGCTTTTTGAATTTTCTGTTTACACAAAAATTAGATTTTAATTTGTAAGGTTGCTCTGAATAACTTTGAAGTCAGTAGCTAAATTAATGGCATTATCAGCTGTGTAACTTTCACTCGGGGCTGCAGTCTTGCCTGAATGCAATTCTACATGTTTGGTTATTGCAGTCTTCTGTCCCCCTCAAACCAAGCACCATTTTGTCTGAAATCTGCCGTCTTCCTGACTTTAGGTACATGCCAGTTGTAATATTTGGCTTATCAAGAGAATTATGAAGCGTTTCTAGATCAGTTGCTCTCAGTTTCTCCAGACTACTCTACCCTTTTCAGGAGTCTGATTTTTGTCTTGCGTTCTCCAAGGTTTCACCTCACTTAAACTACTTGCTTATAATGTCAGATGTAAAAATACAGAAGTGTCACACCACTAATGAAAAAAATTGCTTGCCTTCTCATTTTTACCATATAATAAAAGAAATCAATTGGAATATAAAAATTGTCCATTCATTTCAGTGTATTGCTATATAAAGCAATATAAGCAAGTCAATATGTGTACACTAACTTCACAAGTGTTTTTATGTAGTCTGTTGTAAAACTAGACAGCTCTCTAGATGAACAGATATACCCTTTGGAAGCCCTCTTCCTCTTTGCCCTCACCCCATGCACAACCAGCTTGGCCTGATCTTGAGAAGTGCAGGTTGCACCAGGTAAATGGGGAGGGTGGAGGGAGGGAAGGGGGTTGGAGCTCACCTTGGGTCCTAGCTATAGCAGGTCTAAAAGTCCATTGCAGGTTATTGGTTCTCAGAAGTATACTTGAGCCGCTCGGGGCACTTTTCCTGAGGAAGGTTACTGCTAATAGAGAACTTAACCCATGTGGTGAAAAGTTCTCACTCCATTAATGCCAAATGCTGTACTGAGCTAGTAACATGGAACAGGTTTTAACACCGACACATTACTCTCCGGTTTTTTTCTGAGTATTCTGTTTCTACGTAAGCATTGTAGGGGGTGCAAATTAAATGCTGATATGTTGTGGATTTGGTTCATTTTGGATGTGGGTCAAGTATAAAAAGGAGCATTCTCAAAGATTACTAATCTGTCAGTCTTGCCACTTACAATACTGTTAGGATTTTCTCTAGGCAACTGTGGTAAACACATATATGAGTGAGGTTTGCATGCCAAAAGAATCCAGAGTGGATTTTTTCTTGTGTTTGAGTAATAGAAATGAATTAAAAATTTGACTTGAAAAACAGATATACCTATTCTGCTTTAGAAAATATCGAACACTATGTTAGCTTGAAGGAAGCTTAAAACTTAACTATTTAGCCTGTCTCTGTTCCGATATCTCAAACACATCAACAGTTACAAAAGTTGTTGTCAAATAATTCCACAGTGTGTACAAAATAATTCCAAATGTTTCTTGTAGCAAATTATCAAGTAAAGTTAATGTTGTTGTGATGACACATGATAATAAACCCTGACTTTCAAAAGTGTCACTTCCTTCATTTCTTTTCAAACCCAGTAACCTGGGATATCAAAGTTAGGGATAGTAAGGTTTAACTGGTTAACTGATAAGCATTGCCTTACAGCAGCAGTTCCCAACCTTTTCCAGATGGGGACCCATTTTGACAATTCAGGAAGACTTGGTGACCTACCGCAATTAAAAAGTGCGGGGAGGAGGGGAGGCAGAGCCACCTGGGGAGACACTTGGCGACCCTTTTGAAATGTAATGGAGACCCATATTTGGGTCTCAACCCATAGATTGGGAAATCCTGCCTTACAGCATGCTTACGGGATTAACCGGTGTCTGAGTCGCTGGAACTGCCCCCTGCTCACTGCGCACCATGGGTGGGGGCTGTTCCAACCTGGTGCAGCTCCCTTCCCCCAGTGTAGTGTGGGAGGCCCTGGTTGGAGAAGCCCCCCGCATATGCTGTGTCACAGGTAGGGGGATGCTCTAGCCCAGCCAGATATGCTGCGGATGGAGGGCTGCTCCAGCCCAGCTGGGTGTGCCACACTACAGGCAGTTAACTGGTTAAGCTTATGCTGAATCAGAAGAATCAGGAATCAGAAGAAATGTTGTATGAGGGCTGTTAGGTGTGGTATAGTGTATGGGGCTGCTGGAAGGCTGGTCACATGCTTCTGGATTAGGGACAGAGAGGGGTCTGAGCCCACTGGGCTCTGGACAGACCCAGATGAACTGTGCTGTAACTTTTCTAGTCTCTGTGCTATCTAAGAACTTTCTATGTTGTTCCAGCCATTCAGTAAAGCCTTCTGTTTTTACAGCATTGTCAAGAGTCGCTCCAGTCTGAAGAGATTGGCGGCGTATTGCTCTTTGAGCCTGAAGTGGACTCTCTTATGGTAGCTCAGGGAGCGCACACTGAAGGCTCAGAGGTTTGGACCCAGGAGGTAGTGAAGCCAAGGGCTTTACCCCAGCGCAAGTATTATGACACTGAGGGGGGCTAAGATGGTGAAGGGGTCCTCCCAGGGACTTCTCCAGAGGCATGTGAGAACACCAGACCAGTTCTTGGACCGCCTTGCTGTCTGTTCAACCTCTGATGGCAGTTCCTCTCTTTGCTAACTTTCCTGTGCTGGATCAGACATGCCCCAAATCCGATGACCCGCTTCCAACATCTGATGAGGCGGCTGCTGCATGGCTGAATGAGCATTCAGAGTCCTACTTAACAACAGACCCTACTTAAGAGTCCGAAACCTTCCACTAGGACGGCCTACTTTATGAAGTGGAAGGCGTTTTCCATGTTTTCCTTGGCCTTTGGAGCTTCCATCCAGGACATCTTACAGTACCTGCTGCTTCTTCAGTAATCGAACTTGGCATTCAGCTCATTGAGTGCATTTGGCAGCAATGTTGGTATTTGTTCCTCCTAGCCAAGAAATCTTCACTCCTCCTCTCCCTTCCCCCTCCCAGTACAGTGATGGCAAGATTTTTCTAAAAGGATTTCTCTGCCTGCATCCTCCTGTCTCAGAGCTTCTTTTAAGTTTTGCAGACTTCTGCTTTGAATGAGTTAACTACATAGCACAGGACTCACTATTTATATCCATGTATAGCTGCATAAGTTAAGACTGTTTGCTGGATGCCAGACATGGATGATAAAGTGAAATGAGGCTTGTTCTGAAGAATGCATTTTGTAAATACAGTGTTCAAAGGTATCTGGCAACTGGTAGCCTTTTACAACTCAGGCTGATACCCCATTAAAAGGATTGCTGCTTCTGTACAAAGTAAGGAGTGGCAGCTAGTCAACTATAAAACTGTAACATTTTGACTATTTAAACATGCATTCCAGAGGTGGTGGTTATACCTGGCCATTTTTAAGCACTTTGAGAAAATAGAGGCTTCTGATTATGAAATCAACTGTACTGTGGGGCTGGTCTGATATTGCTACTGAATAAAATGTGCATTATGTCTTAGCATTATTCTCCATGAAAAATTATTTCCTTTTAAATTCTTGCCCTTTGAAACTCTCTCTTATTTTTGTTTACTTAAGGCATAACTCTAGGGTAGTTAATCCTGCTATAGCTAGCAGAGAGCAATAGGTTTTGGTGCTCCATGATGCATAGAGTAAATTAGGTGAAGACTAAATGCCACCACGTCACCCATCAGTTTCATTTGATGTTACCAGCGCTACTTCTGTGCATTATTGTTATACAATACACAGGTTTTTTATGATGCATCTTTAAAAAACAGGACATTTTGAAATCGTATTGCTATGGATGTATCCATTTAGTTTAAGAAAATTAGTGCTGATTAATGAAAATAATCTTGATTCTATCTTGCTTTTAATTACAATAATAATATTTTTCTTTCTTGACAATGTAACCCTGCACACAAGACTGAACATAAAGAAATTAACAGGACTTTGTTTTGTGTTTTAGTCTTTGGGAACCTGGAATTACTTGAGTCTCTGCCAATATGAAAATAAACTTAGTAAAGAGAGAGAGCTCTTATATTTTCTCTGAATTAATGTATTCAGTGATCTCTGAAAGCTAAGTTCTGTTCCGTGATTATATCTCAGCCCTTTTCTGTCCTATAAAAAATTAGGTAATAGGATTCTAAGTCTCCATTAACCTGAAATTTTATGTACCTTGTCATAAAAGGTACATAAAGATACATTATTCTGCATGAGTGTGCTTGTATTTTGTGCCATCCACAATGTGGGCTGTGGCATAGATATGGGGCAGGTGTTTGTACTACTTGTTGCCTACCTTTGCAGGTTGTGTAGATGCTACCTGTGGTGTCTCAGAGGTCCCTAGTCATTTAGGATGCTTCATATTTATTTTTATTCATCTTGTTTTTGCTTCCCTAGTTGTGCTGCTTTGCTTCATACCACTCTGAGGTAAATGAAGGGATATTTATTAAGCTGTTTTTCTTTGGCAGTGTTATTACTGCTTGAAGGAACAGTTTTAGTACGGACGTGTCCTGCTGCGTTTGTGTGTCAAAATACAGAATGACACTGTTCGTGGAGGTAGAGACTGCAGAAAGGGGAGAGGGGACAATATGTCCATGACTATTAAAATAGCCTGTATCCATCCAAAAGAAAACTCGAGAGAGATAAAAGCAACCTCTGGATGTTTAAGGACCAGGTACTGAAAACACTAGGCTGCTTTTTTGTGTCTGCAGTTTTTGGCACAAATACGTTCACTTTAATGTTGAAGCATCGGATCTGAAGATTTGGTCAGGTCGTTGGATGTCTGCATTAATGATGCCTGTACTTTTGTGTGCTCAAAATGCTGTAGACCTGTTTAAGGTCAGGCTGAATGTTTGACCCTTCAGGGTCCTTCATTTTTTTTTTCTTTGTTCATGCAATCTTATGGGCAGGTGAACATAGTTGGTGGTGATTCCTGAAGCAGAATTTAGTAGTGCTAGTTGCAGTTGATTAATAGTGTACTCAAACTTAAATATGCTCCTTAAATATGCTTTTCATTGTCTAATTGTTGTTGCCTCTCTTGTACTTAAATACCTCAAATCTGGTAGATCATAATTGTTGGTAAAGTAATGACCCAGCAGCAGAGGTATATGTGTGCTCTTTGAATTTCTGGGTTTCTGCTAACCTGTTAACATATTTGGCTGCCAATACACTTGCATCAGTCTGTTGTTAACCTGAAGCAAGGAAGTGGCTTGACAGGACAGGGAGGCGAGGGGGGAGAGGGCAGGGAGAGGGGAGAACCCACCTCAGATATAGGGCTAATTATACTGCATTGCAGACACTCAGTGCCTGTAACTGAGTCTTTCATTTCTCCTCCGAGACCAGTGAGCCTGACAACCAAAGACACAGAACATTACAATATTTAAATCCTTGGCACTGACACAGGAACATTTCTGCAGCAGACACTGGATGGAGGGTCTCTAAGTTCAAGCCAAAAGGATAGTTACTCTTAAAAGGTCAAGACACTAGGAACCGACTGTATGTTTAAGGAGTTAATTTTTTTCAGTTTGATAGGATAACTCATCCAGTGTGAGGGTATAAGGTTTTTTTCCTATGATCTCATTTGGAAATTATAAGAGGCCTGGAACAACAGACTTCTTGCATTTTTCCCTACAAATATGATCAGGAGGGTGTATCAGGGGATTCATTTTTAGCTTTTGTGCAGTACTTGCCCTCTCTCCATGTAGTCCTGGTTTTTTTTATGACTGTTTGACAATCCATATTTTCTAAGTTTTAGTTAACTTGTAGTAAATATCTGACTTCCTGGAATCTGACACACCTCGGGCTACTCCCATAGTTACTGCTCCATTTCCTCTTACCTTTACTTAGCTCGCCCCAGGGGGCCTTCCCTTATCCACCTCTGATGTGGTTGGATAGAGAGGTCCAGTTTCACTCATGGTCACCGTCCCATTCTTCACTTCACCTCCAGTGCCTGTCTCCTTTTAGATCTGTAGGAGGTGTGTGGTCCAAGGGAAAATAAATGTGACAGTGATTTTTATCAGAAACCAGGTTTTTCCTTAGTTCTATAAAGCTGTTATTGATACAAAAAGGCAGGGGCAAACACCTTTTAGACACAGCTCCTTCAGTCCTGAAGTATGTGGCTAGATCTCCCGTATTTGAGGAACCCCACCACAACCACCAGCAGACCTTCGTAAACCATACTCTCAGAGCCTGCAAGTTACCATGTCCCCCCACTCACCACTAGTGAAGCCACCAGTCTTCAATACTTTTAGTGTAGAAGCTCTTAGGAGCCCTGTGCTAGATCTGTACAGAAAGAACAAAAAGGCTGTTCCTGCTCCAGAGAGTCTCTTTTGCAAATTGTTTTAACCTTCAGAGAGGGTGAGGGGGCCTGAGAAGGGACTGTGGCAAAGAAGGGAGAGACTGGCAGGAGCTTTTCAACACCTTGTAAGGCTAAAATTGGGGTCTTAAAAATGTAATTTCAAATTTAGTATGAAATCATGTTTGAGATTAGACTAAACATTGAGTCCCTCCTTTGGTTTTTACTGCCCCCTTTCTTCTCAAAATCAGTCAAGTGTAACGAAGCATGTCATACACTTTTCAGTCTTAAAATAGTTTAAATAATTTATTTGAACATACTGAAAGATTATACTCGGTCATCTTCCTCTGGAATCCCTGTAGACCTATAATGTGATCATGGATCTTGGCTAGAGAGGCTCTCTGTCTGGGACTGACAGAGCAAATTCAAGGGAAGTAGACATGACACCTTTTCCCTGCAGGTGCTGTTAAGTTGGCAAAAACAGGAAACTGCCCCAAAGGAAAGTAGAGTTAACTGTCTCCATATACATATCCAAAAGCGTTTGTTGTGGGGAAGTCTTTAATGCTGATGTTCGCTGATACAATATGGTCCTGTTACAGCTCTTCTTTGCTGTCCCTCTTGCTAAACCTGTAAGAATTATAAAGTGATTAGGCCAGAGGATTACAGATGTATGCAGAATTAATGTGTTGTCGAATTCCATAGACATGGATTTTAGCAGTCGTGCAGATAGAAAACTGTAAATAAACTACAAAATTACAGCGTGTTACAGAGTTACCCCTTTTGACCTGAGTGGTTAGTAGTGATGTGAACCATTACCTGGTAAGCAGCTGGGCTGGAGCAATCCTT
>JANRFK010006693.1:2599230-2623908 GCA_030068395.1 Apalone spinifera
ATACAGCATCTCAAAGAACAAACATAGCAAAGAGCAAAGAACACGCGACCGCGCTGTTCGTAAGCGTAGATCGGGTTTGTAACTGGAGGGCTGCCATTTACGACAGTTTTGGTCGTAACTGTGAATGGTCATAAATCGACCGTTCGCAACTCGGGGACCAGCTGTGTACACACTCCTGTTGCCTGTACCCAATAGAAATCCTACAGTTGGAGGCAGTTTCTTTCCTCACACTTCCATGCCTCTTTCCAGCTAGCATTGTACCCCAAAGTGCTAACAACTTTTTCTAAGGTCCACATTAATTTTCAGCTTACGTATCTCTTTTGGTCACCAGGAACAGGGAGAGAAACGTAAATATAACTGTAAAAATCATTTTAATTGACGGGTACTGGCTTTTAACTCTTTTTATAAAGAAACTACAGTAACTAGATTTTGTGATTTGTTTCTAGTGGGAAGGAGAAAATCGTTTGGACCGTTAAGGGTCTCTATTCCTTCTCTCTTCTTGCCACTGCTTCTTGGACATATATATGGCAAATTCCTATTAAGTATGTCGGAAATGAAATCCCCTATTGTAAATATGATTGTTGGTCAGGTAGGATGACAAGGTACATCTCAATCTCAGAAGAAGTCTTTCAGTTTCTTTGTAGGAATAATGGCACAAAATACTATTCTCTCATCAAAGTCAATTTGTATTTGAAAAGAAGTTAATTGGCACTTGGAAGTGTAATTTAAGATATATTAATGTTTCCACAACCTATAAAATAATTGGATAGTTCGTTTTGTCTTTGTCATGCATAAGTCTGTGTATGTTGCCACCTGCTTCTGTGCTCTGTATGTGAGATGCTATGCTAATTGTAATATGCTTTTTAACTGGGATGAGCAGTACTGGAGGTCAGGTGATCCGTTTGTTTACACTTCACAAATCCCCAGCTTTCACAGCCAATAGCTACTGAAGTGTATCTAATTCACTGTTTGACTTGTCATTGTGCGCAATACAATGGGGATTTAGGGCACTGTAGGCAAGCGCTAATAAATTTAATGGAGGGCTCCAACTATAAAAGCTATTGTTCTGCCTCTGACTGATACAGTACTAGGCATTTGTCACCCTCGCAGAGTGAAAGAAGAGGGTGGTGGTGTATGATGTCTGCTATATCCATAGCTCTTTAGCTGGTGAAATGCAGCTCTTTTAGTGCTGTGTCATAGGCCTCTTCCAGAAGCGTGCAACACTGTGCTTCCCTAATGCACTCTGGCTACTCTTTGGAGTGTATTTGCAGGTGATGCAGGCCACAGTGCACATCGAGGGCACTATGCTCAGAAATGTTGTGCAAGGAAGTTTTTTGCCACAAATTGCAGTTGAACTCTGCTTTAGCCAAGGCAACAGTAAATGCCATCTGCCTTTCATTCTCAGTGTTTCCAATTGTGTTGTTTCTGAAATAAATGATTGATGGTATGATTGGTACTTCAGAGCAGAAAGGCAAATTGTATTGGAGAGACCCTGTGAGAGTGAGCTGTGCACCTCTTGGTGATTACTGCTGGTGTGTAGGCAAAGATGGTACCGATTATTTGCTCGGCAGTATCTCACCTGTACACGTGGACATTGGAACTTGTCTATTCAGAGAACAGCTATTTTGTGTTTTAACTATAATCTTCAGTAGGGGTCTCTTTCAGCATGTTGAGATCGGTTTTGAATCGCACCTCGATTTGTTTGGATATTTTGGCAAATATTAAATTGAACTACACTATTATAGTACTGTTAGATGAGCTTGTATGGTTGGTGGTGATATACAGCAGGGGTAGGGAACCTTTTTTGAGTCGAGGACCACTGAGTTACAGAAAAATCAGTGGGGGCTACACACAAGTTAAAAACAAAAATACCCAAACATACAATCTCACTGATCTGGTCCTCAAGTGAGAAGCACAAAAAGGAAAAAAAAATCACCTTACTCATGCTCAACTTGGGGTTCCATTTGTGCTCCAGCCCTGTGTGTGTGTGGTGGGGAGCGAGGGGGAGAAATCAGGGGGAATGCTAAGGCTCAGTGACTTACTATGAGTCTGTAGTGTGAGCACCAGCTTACCCTGGTGCGGGGGAAGTCCCAAGCCTTACTTTGGGCCAGATCGGGCCTCCGGGCCATATGTTCCCCACCCAGATATACAGGAGCTGCGATGGGAGCACAGGTGAACTTTTTGCTTTCGTGTTTGAGCAGGTGACTACTTGTGGCGTCATTGGAAATTATATTTTAGACTGGTGCAAAAATCTGTTAGATGCTTTCAGTTTTAAACAAGGCTTCTTATGGTTTAATTTAAATTTTTTAGTAATCTGTGTGAGTAGCGCTAAAATAAACCACCCTTAATTTAATCCAAATCCTTGTGTAGACACTATGTAGGTTTCAATAACTTGGTTTTAAAACAGTGTATTAAAGCATTTCAACTTTTGTAGACCAGGCTATCTTGTCCCTGACTGTCAAGTGGTGTTTCCTATGGTTCTGAGATGCTATCTGCTGGTTTCCTGCCACACACCAGCATGGATGCTTGTAGTGGTCATCCTAATGATACCGCTTCATCAGCCCCTGTTCTATCATTAAAGGGAATTACTTTGCCATCTGCTACTGTGCCCATAAGGGCAGCAGTATACATTCTTAAATCATTTCTCTTTTTGGTCCCTAACAGATCAAAAGGGAAACCTACTTACTTGGCCTAAAATGGCTCAAGAGCTTTGTAGTAAAAATCGGTATTGGGATATGGCTGTCGGTTGGTGATACTAACAACTGGTATGGGGGAGAGACACTGGCTAATATCCGAGATGTGGGTATGCATCATCTCCTGTATGCTGCCACAAACAATCAAGGTTCACATAAGGCTCACTTCAGCTCTTAGGCTGGCTGTGTGCGCATATCTGATAACACTTTAATCTCTTTGCAACACTTACAAGAACTACTGTGGGGGTTGCTGGAGCCCTCTATATGAAATGACAAGCTAATCTGGGCTGTCTCCCAAGAAACCAAACTCGGTGCAGTATCGCGTGCTACAGGTTTTTGATCAGTTAAGTATGATATAGTTAAAAACCCTTTTGCTTGGCAGTCTCTGCCACATGGAGAAATGTAGGTCAGCAGTAGACAGGATAAATCCATTTTCTTGAGTACACAACATAATGGAACTGCTCAGTTCTTTCCCAGATTCTCTGTGAGAGAGGGTCTGAGATTATTTATGCTACCACCAGTGTCTCTTATGTAGGAGCTAACCACTATGTGAAATTATATTTCAGAGCTTTCCTATTGTTTCTGCTACACCTAGGCATGATGGATGAAAATCAGATTAATTTATTTTTAAAACATTGATTTTTTTTTGTTTGAATTAGATTTTTTTATTTTGTGAAACTATTTTTTAAAAGAAACCTGTATTTAATACAAAATATGTTATGCCTTTTCTCTTACTATGGTTTAGCTGGCAATGTTACCATCCTAATGCAGTTTGGCAGAAATCATGAGCAAAAAGTTAATCACCTAGAAATAAGCAAAAATCAACATTTTCTAAAATACAAACTAAGTAAGCCTCTGAAAATATTAAGCTATGTGTAATTGCTTACATAAAAACCTATATAGTTAGTGTACCCTTCGGGGTAGCCGTGTTAGTCTGAATCTGCAAAAGCGACAAGGAGTCCTGTGGCACCTTATAGACTAACAGATTTATTGGAACATAAGCTTTCGTGGGCAAAGACCCACTTCGTCAGTGTGTCTTTGCCCACAAAAGCTTATGCTCTGTCTATAAAGTGCCACAGGACTCCTTCTCGCCTTCCAGATAGCAAAAAGAGGTACCAAATCAAGTGTAAAGGCTCCATTTAGTTGTAAATCAACATGTTTTAAAGGTTAGCTCAATCAATTAAAGGAGACACCTTTAGAAAACAACTGAAATACAAATGGAAAAGAGAAGGAAAATTGGTAATTTAAATTGAGGGTTTCCATTTGGTGATGTAATGACCTTAAGTTATGTTAATGAACCCTACACAATGGGTGCCTGTGATTTTTTTTTTAAAGACTAATTGGGAAATCTGCCAAAGATTAGCTCTTCCATTCTGATTTTGTATTATGAGTAATGATGCACAAAGCTATTTGATAAGCTTTAAGTCCTATTTCAGTGTCTTTTTCAAAGTTAGCTTTGAAAGATTTTTATTTTTAATAGTTGTTTCCTGTAAATATAAAACAGGATTAAATACAGTCCTCAATACACAGTCCTACCTCAGTGAAGGGGACTGGATGAGTTGGCCTATGCAGATTCCATTCAGTTCTACATTTCTATGAATAGAACATGAATCCACATTAGTTATACACAGAATGTTCGAGTGGGAGTTGTTGTATGTATGTTCAAATATTGACACAGCCTTCCATCAGGAACTGAAGGGTTTGGGGTGGAGTTGCACATGTATTCTTTAAAGATTTGACTAAGAATATACCTGTTTGTATTGGGAGGAAAATTAGGCTCACCTAATGAAAAACAATGACTAGTGAAAAACAATGACTTGATTGGGAGGTACCAGTAAGTGCAATTTAAGGAATGTTTCACATCTTATTGTTCATAATCTAAACAAAACACCTGGCCCACTCAGAGCCAGAATTTATAGTCTTTGAAAGAACTTTAATGTAGTCTTTGACTAAAAGGTAACAAGGATGTGCAATCTGGAGGGTGGAGTGTAACTGAGGTCTGTCTGTCTGCAAACAAAATCCATTTTATTGTTATTTAATTGTTTAATGTGACAATGAAATTGGTAGATCCACTATGAAATAACAGCCCATTTTCTGGGCTTAACCTTAAAATGTTAGGGTACATCTATGCTGCAATGTAAGCCCAGATTTCACACCATTTCAAGCCTAACCCCCTTCTATTGTGCAGAAATTGTGCAAGCCCAGGGCTCAGACCCAGAGTTCCAGGGCCATAGTGGGGCAGAGGATTCAAGCCCCAGTGCTTTGCAGAGTAGATGCAACACTGCGGGACTTGTGCTCTGGCTGTTCTTCCAAAGAATCCCACAGGCAGATTTTTTTGGGTCCTCTTGACAGTCATGTTTGGTAGACAGTCCAGTTTCCCATGCTGCACCAGGAGCAAAGGGCTAGGGTGGCCACATTTTGGCAGGATGCTTGGAAGTTTGGGATATGAGTGGCTGGATTTGGGCCCATAGACTGCAGTGTAGACTCTGGAGCGGCAGGTTGTGGGGAGGGGGCTGGTTTCAG
This sequence comes from Apalone spinifera, assembly GCA_030068395.1. Classification (NCBI taxonomy): domain Eukaryota; kingdom Metazoa; phylum Chordata; order Testudines; family Trionychidae; genus Apalone; species Apalone spinifera. The sequence goes on from JANRFK010006693.1 coordinate 2,604,447, forward strand.
CAATTTCTAACTTGGGGTAGCAAATGAGCGTAACCGCTTTAGTCCTAGGTTAACAAATGGAGGGACTAACTTGAGTTTCACTACCCTGGGCTTGCATTGCAGAGTACACATAACTTGAGTTGCCTGTTACCATGTCGGCATGCTTTGAGGATCACAGCCACAGGGGGGAAATACAGTTTCTAAGTATTCCTATCTCAGCCTACCCTGAACAGAATTTCATGGGACAGAGGCACTTTTCTAGCCCAAGGGCTTCATCCCTTCCATTTCAAATGCCTGCTGCAAACTAAAAACATTGGAAGAATCTTGCATAATGGGAATTGTTAAACCACCTAAATATAGTGATTGCTTCTAGATGCTCCTGTAACTCGTATGGTCTTTGTGCTTTTTCTTTTCCCCCAAAGAAGATTTTGAGAGCTTGGGAGGAAACAAACATGCTGGTAGGTTAATGTTTGAAGAAAATAAGTATTTTCCACATAACTAGTGTGTTTCTGGCAAGTATCTTTTGCAAATCTCCTCTTCCCTGTTCAACCAACTCACCTAAATCCCATTTATAACCTCATTGTAATTCAGATGTTTAAAATTGTAGTTCAGATAATTATTAAACTAATGCATAGTTTAATCTAAGATGTATGCAGATTTGCTTAGCCGGGTAAGCAAAGTTGACAACCGATGCAGAATTAGGATTTTTAATGGCTTGTGTTCAAAGCCTTTGTTTAAAAATAGAACTCGAATGGACGCTAATTTTGGTAGATCTCTGACTTGGCTAAAAATAGCAAATATAAACTATTCATGGAAAAGGGGAAATCATTTTAATATGTTCTGTATAATTAGGGCATGGGGGAAGCCGAATTGTATGTAGCTGGCATTTAAAATGCTTCCCACTGCTGTGTATGCTGCATATGTTGAAGCTGACATTCATTAGTGGAGTACTAAATTCCTGATTACAAAATACGTTAAAAGCACAAAGCATTCGTTCATTCAAGACACAAATGTAACTAAAATAGTTGTTTTGGGATAGTAGTAAAATCCATTTGTGCTTAGCAGGCTAATGGGATGTCAATATCTGATATAGCCTGGTTAAATTGCTAGCCTGCAAAAAACCCTAACTTTCTAGCACAGGGCAGCACAGTCAAATTCAGCTCTGAATACCTGCTGACTGAGATGCAACAAGGAATGAAAACTTGGCTAGTTGAAAAGAAAAATCCCTTTTTGTAAGACTGTGCGTGTGTGTGTGTGTGGGAGAGAGAAAGAAATTGGCCTGTGGCATTGCCAGTAAACTTTTGTGAAGACCTGCTTCCCAGTGTGTGTTTCTCTGCTGCTGATGCACAGCAAGTCATGGTCTGCTATTTGGATTGCCAGCAAAACCTCTAAGATACTGCTGTAAGTGCTAAAAATATTTCTCGACTCTGTAATAATGGTTTATTGTTCCTTCCTGAAGAGCTGAGTCCCTGTAATTAGTGAGACTGAGAGAACCCTATTTTTGGTTTGGTTTGTTTTAGTTTTGATTGCTAAAGATACTGTATTGTACTTAAATATTGACACCGCCATGATGAGGCTAGTTTCAGTTGTTTCAGCTGCTTCTGCAATGTGCACAGTTGATAGACTAAATAGATGTCCTGAATGTGGTCGTCTGTCCCCGAGAGAATAAATTTTTAGAGTTAGGTCCTTACCAAATTTGTGGCTGAGAACAATGTCTCACAGGCCATGAAATGTGATGTCCCCCAGGGAAATTTGGCTGGTGTAGTGGAGGGACAGTGTTTGGGTCTTTTACTGTATACCAAGCTCCACGTGCTAGTCTGAATGAGTAGAGAGGGATGGGACTTCCTCTTCTCTTGCAGGATCTACTCCTGGGGCTTAGTCAAACCCAACTGAATGAACCTCCCTAAGCTGCAGGAAGCTTGGTGGGGAGGGTCATGTCATATGACCCTCCCCACCACCAATAGCCTTTTGACCTCCCCATGACCCCTTTTTGTGTCAGAACACCTGCAATTCCAACACCGTGACATGAATACCTGAAATGGGGAAATCTCTGATTTTTAATATCCTAGGACCATGAAATTGATCAGATTGAGCCGTGAATTTGGTAGGGCCCTACTTCTAGTGGAGGAGCTGCCACACGTGATGTGTCTTAGAACAGACGGTAATGAGGCTTTGGACACTACATTCACAGCCAATGCATTTTCTGTTGCAGATGGTTCTTCCATTGTGCACTTAGCAGGGGCACATTTTTGTAACCTCGATTTCTACCGAGTTAAAATGCAAAGTAATTTCCTCGCTTTCTTCCCATAGGTGTGTGTTTGAGAGGCTAAAATGGTTATGTTTGGGTTTCTTTCTTTAAACAAACACATCACAAAGGAATCGACTATGGGGAGTTGATTCTGGAAGTTCTTTATTGTTTAGTAATGATCACACAATGTGCCTGATGAAAATGTTTCTATTTGAAGCCTCTGTCATCTGTATTTCAGTGGGTTTGTTTTGAGCTATCCTTACAGATAAGCTGATTTTTTTTTTGTCTCTAATATTTCATTTTTCCTTCCCTCCATTCAAACACAATCTTCTGGGTGCCCTTATGGCTGCTAAATCAGTCCTTTCTGACTAGTAAGGGCCCTAGAGCTCTTAAAGTTGCTTTTAGGCTTTTCAGCCTATAGACTGATTTCATCTACACTAACCTCTGAGTAAGAGGAAGATTGTGATTAAGGAAGTGGGATGGGACCACAGAGATATTGTGTCTTTTCCTAGCTGACTCTGCTACAGACATTTTGTTTGACCTTTGGCAAGTTATTTTATCCCTTTGCCTCATCTCCCCATTTGTATAGTTGGGGAAAATATTAATTCTTTAACTCACGGGGTTGCTGAGGATATGTTTAAGACAGAAACTGCAGTGGTGGTGGAGTCAGGATGCCATGAATTGCAGTCCCATCTCGTGGACTATGACCCTAAGATACTATGATGGTCATAACCTGTTGCGTATCTAAGATTTGCTAAGGCTGTCCAACAAATATTTGGATTTAAAAGTAATTCTCAAGATAACTTAACATTGAATGTGTGCTCGGGATGGTCCTTCCATCTCAAAATATGTTAGAGGAGCAGTGATAAGTTAGGGTAGTGTAGGTTGCCGTGCTTTTTCCCACCCACCTGTTCGTTGGGTATCAAATAGACTACAGTCTCCAGAGCTGTCATGGAGGTGATAGAGATGGTATATTCATTTTTATGTTCTTTTTGTCCACTGTATTGCTACCAAAATATTTTGGGATTTTTAGTTTTGTTCTAAGAATAAACCCAGATGTGTTCAGGTTCACTTGCCTTTAAAGGAGTTCCAGCTGAAAATACATCCTATGAAAAACCGATCATCTTTAGTGCCTCAAATTACATTTACAGAAACTTGCTGAAATTTGGTCTTTCAGAACACCAGTAGAACCCTTTCACGAAATCATGCCAATACATTAGCATGGTTTCCAAATATCAGAAAATAGGTACCCTGTTAGCTTGTCTGCAGGAGCGGTAAGAGAATGGATATGGCTTTAAAAAGATACAGAACTGGAAGAGACAGTTACATCTCTGCTGTGTCTGGATGAAGCCTTTTTAGAAAGGAATCCATTTATATTTGTTCCATAATAGCGTGAGAGCTAGTTAGGAGAAGAGGGAGGTCAAGAAAAATTGTACAAATTTCACCTTTTCTTTTGTAATTATCCTAACAATGGAGTCTCACTTAAGGTGTAGAATAATGGGTTTCATATATAGTCAAGTTGTTTTGTAGAGTGAAGTGAGGGGTGGGGGGAGGAGGGGGATCCTTTGGTTAGGTAAAGGTGATCTCTGATCTCCAACACCACAATTACTTTGTCAGAGGTTTATTAAGAACAGTGTTGTAAAATAAGCTTTGTTTGGGATGTGTTTTTGTTGGTTTCTTGATTAATTTCTTTTGAAATCATACTAAGCCATGAAATGGAAACAAAAGTTAGCTGGATGATGATTTCTTACACTATTTTTTACTTCTTGCACTGTTTGGTCCAAGCATATTGTGTGTGTTCTCCTCAAGGAAAAATCTTTTACTGTTTAAGAGATTTCCAATTTTAGAAATGCTCGGCACTGGTCCTACAAAGTTCCCCTTTCAGACAGAATAGTAGTACAAATTAGGTTAAGGTAAGATATGAGCTGTATGTATTTGACATATTTTGATATAACATTTCTAATAGTGTATCTATATTGGACTGATTGTAGGTATGGATTGGTTAGGACCACTTGAATTCTACTGATATTTCACAGTACAATTTGTTTTCACTAGTTAATTTTGGCTTTTCAACCCTCACAAAACCTGAAAAGAAAACATTTTAAAATTGAACTCTCTAATTTTGCAATGACTATTTGTTATATGCAGGATAGTGTGCATGCACAGAAGTCATTTTTAACAATAATCATAATAAACTATCAAATCAGCTGAGTCAATACTTTACAACTAATGGGGAAGACAACGTTGACAAGGGAGTTGAATTAAACTGTGAAAACAGGAGAAAAGGTAGGGGCAGGAGGGCAGAACTAAGGATGTTAAATATCTGTTAACTGAATAGTTGATTAACCTCATGAATTCTTATCGGTTAGTCTACTAGTCTATAGTCCCTGGGCAGCCCCTGTCCAAGGTGGGGGTCTGAGCTCCCGGACCTGGCATAAGCCAGAACTGAGCCGGGCTGCCTACCCGGTTCCTAATACACATTAAATGCAGAGCTGCAGCGGGGGTAGGTCCAGGACCCAGTGCAAGTCGGTACTGAGCTGGGCTGCTGATCAGCCTGATAAAAAATGTACTGGTGGAGGGAGGGGAAAATGTGTGCAGTCTACAGCATTAACCTATAAGCTTTTGCTTAAAGGTTAATCAACTACACTATTACATCCCTAGTCTGAACCAGCCATTACACCCTGAACTGATTGTTATCCCAGCCTGTCTGGCAATAAGAAGGCTCAGTGCTTTTGATTCCCCCTCCTCTCCAATCTAATGTGACATCACAGAACCTGGGAAGAAGGAGCATGTTTGTTTCCCAACCTCTGTGGGCCATGTGAAGCATGAAATGAATAGTCTTTGTGATTTGAGCATCCTTGGCCCTAGAACAACAGTCAGTGTGACAGCTTCCCCAAGTGCAAATAGTGATGTGAGAATGGAGGGACAAAGGCTGTTACGTGTAAAATATGGTTTTTATAGCTAAATAGCTGCTGTCTGTCCTTACCTTAAAGTTTCTGATTTTTTTTTTTTGTTTCACTTCTGAATTTCTTTTTCAAAAAGAACTGAAAGGTGCCTACGTAGTTCAATGTAGAAATCAAGGACAATAAAAATGATTGCGCTGCCTTTCATTACATATCATGCATACACTGCATGGTCTTGCCGAATTGTTTAGGAATGTTTACCTAACAGATCTTTTTTTGGTTCTAAAATGTGTGTATTTTTTGTAAATAATGGTTCCATTGTCAGATTTTCATAAAGACCACAATCCGTGTGCTTTCAATGAAAAGGTGGAAAAAATACAGATAGGTCTCCCTTTCTTACAGTCAGTTCCTATGGGAGTTGGCCAGTCAGCCGTAGGACTCACTTACTGAATTATTGTAAGTAATAGTCACCCCCAAACATCTCTTCCTCATCTCAGCAAGTTGTGCAGCTGCTTTGAGATCCTGCTTTCTACTCAAATGCAAAGTATATAATGCTAGGACTGAAAGAATATTTTGAATTTATGCAGTGCCTGTCATTCAAGACTCTAAGAACACTGCGCAAATGGGTACTGGTTTGACAAAAGAATAAAAATGTTGGCCAAAACTTGTCTGTTGTTGGAATTTTAAGTAGAGGCCAGATCTCCTGATGAAGGGTCTTCGCTCTTTCGATTGAAGATTGCTGCCTTTATCCTGCTTGAATTGCCTTCTTGCTGTAACGAAGTCCCCCACGCTTGTTCCAATACAATTTTAATTCCCTTTGAGTGAGTGCGTTGGCTTGCATTAACATTTTTTGACATTTGATGAAAACCTTTTTTTAAACAAGTCAGCTGTGCATTGGGCCAATAAATGTAAGAAGAGAATAAGATACTTCCTGCTGCGCCACTCTCTCTTCTCATTTGTATGGTTTCCAGGGATAGTCTCCAAATCATTGCGTGAATTATATCAAATTAGGGAAATTGGGCTTACTGTTGCATATGGTCTGAGCAGGGAAAAAGGCAGTCTGTTTTGACAACCAGCATTGCAATCTCTGAGACATGACGTGAATACTAAAAAATGTTTATACAACAACAGATTTCTGCAAACAAGTCCTCATTCCCCTCCTAGAGAAAATGAATATTTTTATAAGTGGTGTTATGCTGATGGGCTGGACTCATTCTCTGTAGCTATGGTTTAAAGCTCATAACTCACTCAAAATCCAAATTAAACAGCATTAAAAATAAACTATGAATTGGTCAAAGAATTATAGAGTTAAGACTGGCTCATTAATTCACCCCATTCTGTCAGTACACTGCAGTTTTAGTATGGTGATTTCTCACAAGATAATTTGTAGTCATTTTTAAACACATTTTTACGTATTGCGGAGTCCTGAGGCAGGCTGGGTTGAATGAATGCTGTTTTTGCAGTCTTGTGCAAAACAAGAACGGTGTTTAAAAGCCAGCTTGCACCAATTTCCAGCTATGCGAGGATAGCTACTATGTAGGAAAGCAAACTGATCAAACGCTTCTCTGTGGTTTCATTGCAGTCACATGTAGACCATTTTAGGTGGAACGTCATCAAGCACTGCCTATGTAGAAAACTCTTGGACTGCAAACCTGATTATTCCCTCACACCCATGTAATCATACTGAGTGTATTGTACATGGGTGGAACGGAAGGCAGAATTTGGCTGTATCTATATTAATCACACCCTCTGCTAAAATATAGCTTCCTCCGAGGTGGACTGTGATGGCCAATTCCTTAGCATCAGTGTAAAGGTCATTAGAAGTAAAGAATGAAAGGCCTTTTTTTATTCTGCACAAAAACATTTCCGTACTGTTTTAGTTCCTTGGTTGACTCCCTGTGCCCCCCGGGCTGAGTCTGACTCTCCCACTCGCCCTGTGGGTTGGTGACTTGACTTTGTTTTCACTGAGCACCGCTTTTTTGATCCTCTGTGGCTGAGTTCCCTCTCTTTCAGCATCAACCCCCTTCCCCACACCTGGCCTTTCTGTGATGACCACTCTCCTCTCTGCCTTTTCCCCCTTCCATTTATACTGTTGATTCTCTCCATGCTTCCTTCCACTCTGCCTTTGAGTACTCCTCCTTCCTCTGTTCCTGCTCTCATACTATAGAGCATCCCTGGCAGAAATCTGGAGACCAGGCTGACTTCCTCCATTGTATATTGGTTCTCGTCTCCTTTACTTCTGCCATCTTCTTTGGTAAACAGCTCCACTTCCTCCAACTTGACTGAATGGCATGCCTGCAGTCCCCAGTCCCCTAATGGTGCAGAGCTGCAGCAGAAGTCAGGGCAGAGGATTGGGAATGTGGGAGGCTCAGGGCAGAAGGTGGTGGGGGGTGGGGGGAGAGAGTGCAGAAGCCAGGGTCGGGAGTTGAGGACGGGCTCAGTGCAGTGGGGTACGGGAATAGGGTTGGGAGAAGGACCCCCAGGGCATGGAGTGAGGGTGGCTGCTGGCTTCTTCCTGGGGCCAGCCTGGGATAGCGGGTGCCCCCACCCCATCCTCTGGCTGCTTCTCCCCCACCCAGCTTCTTCCGGGGGCTGGCCCACTGGCTGTGTGAGGGCCATGCTGGGCACCTTGCTGCACCCCTGTGATCATGCTTGAGTATAACTGTCCCTGCCCTCACACCCCTCCCTTTCTGTTGGATGTGAAACAGTCACGATCCAGGCACATCCCATTATCCTGGCATAACCAAATCTGAACCTTATGTTAAGTTAGGATAAGAGGAAACTGCATACCAAATTTGGTGGTCCTAGATGTTCCCATTTATTTTTGGATAAACTGGCAGATGCAGATTTCTAAAATATATAAGACCACGACATACATATTGTAAGTTTTGTCAGATTGGACTCTCTTTTGGAATAGTTGAAAAATATTAACTGCAACTTAAAAAATCCTTTTGGGAATATTGTAAGAGTAGAATTATATTGCTACAGAGGTGTGATCTTTTCTGGTGCTGAAATCTCTCTACAGATTTGTATGTTAAACACACTTTGTAGCCTCTCTACCCAGACAGTATTGACTGGAAAGATTAATGGAGCCATAAGTCTCCATAAACCAGGTATAATTGTGGCTTCTCCCTGTGTATCTGGCTGATAATTTATGAGAACAAATAAGAGGTCAGTTTCCTTACATGGAGACGGAAGAAAGCTGTGAAGATTGATGGCATGTTTAACTTAGTGAAGATGAAGTTTGATCTGGGTGATGCCCTTTAGCATCTTAGTCTTTTCCTTTCTGCTTGTGTTGCTTAATGAGGGAGAAGTGAAGCCATCTTGGTCAAGCTGACGGGAAGTTGCAGAAATTATGTACCAGAACAATTGACACATTATTTTACAAAGTGCTTTCTTTCAAAGTGAATTGACTTTAATGTTTCCACTTGTAAATTAATGAAAGGGGGGCTACTTACCGGCTTGTTGGAAATTCTCCTTTCTTTTCCTCTCACTGCTTTTGTCTACTTTGTATCTCTTGCCTCAAGCCCCCAGGTTGTTACCTGTCCCTAAAAGAGATTAGTGGGGTTGGTTCAGCCGTCCGCTGGCAGTTATGCTGAATGACAAGGAAGTATGTTTATACATTGTCTTTAAGGCACTCTGTTCAGAATTAAAAAAAAGATTTCAGGATCTGTTTAAAACAATACTAAAAGAGCATTTTCCTTTGGCTGTGAGCCAATTCTTCTAGGGCTTTTCTAGGATTAAATGATTTGTGTAGGTAAGAATAACCACAACTGTAGCAATTAGAAAAAAATGGCATTATGCCAACATTTCTGATAGAGAAGTCCATATCAAGTTTAAAAAGCAACTGATGTGGCATGGTGGTGAAGAGATGATTTCACACATTTAGGCCCAATGTTTACTGTATTGTATAAGAGCACAGTTTAACCTTGCTGTGTCTGCTATGGCATTTGGTCTTCCTGGCCATCTGGCTAACATAGGCAAGTCTTTGTTTTGCTTGTTTATGGATTGCTAGGAATATCAATAACCATTTTGGAAGGAAGTCTATTAACTCTACAGTGCACATGTAGTAATAGTGAAATCAGAATTAATGGTTATTGGAAAAATATTACAGTATTCATTTGTGTCTTGAAATATTTCTTCGGTCAAGAAGGTATATCCCTTCAAAAATCAGTACATTAGAAGCTTGGACTTTCAGTCATGTTAGACTTAAGCTACTTACGTATCTTTGTACAAGCACTAAATATTTAGAACCTTCTGCCTCTTTTAATACATTTTTTCTGACATGTCTTGTGGGTGGGTAGAACATCTATGTGACAAATTGAAAAATATTTAAATTAAAAACATATGTGCTGTTAAGTTTTCATTCTTTGCTCCACTGTGGAAAAGCAATTGTGAAACAATCTGTCCTAACAACAAATGAACTGTTATGAAAAAAGAAACCAATAGAGTAAATAAATCTATCATGGTTAAAAACAGTTAGATTATTTACTTCTGCTTTTAAAACTGTTGTGCTTTAGAGCGATGGTTTCTGCATTTTTGTTTGGACAGAAAAGATATGTGCCTAAAACTGAAAACTGGCATTTTGTATAAAAATCTGTTTGTGTTTTGTATTTTTAGAATGTAATTGGGTTGCAGATAAATATTGGCAGCTTGTCATTTATTAGTTTTACATAACAATTTCCAAATGTGAGAGAGCAAAATAAGCAGGACTCGACACCCTTTCTAATGGATGTTTATAGAATCATAGAACACTAGAACTGGAAGGGACATCAAGAGGTCATCAAGTCCAGTCCCCTGCACACACGGCAGGACCAAGCACCATCTAGATTATCCCTGAGAGACGTCTATCTAAGCTGCTCTTCAATATCTCCAGTGATGGAGATTTCACAACCTCTCTGGGCAATTTTATTCTAGTGTTTAATCACCCTGACCCGAAGTTTTTCCTAATGTCCATCCAAAATCTCCCTTGCTGCAGTTTAAGCCCATTGCTTCTTGTCCTCTCCTCAAAGATCAAGGAGAACAATTTTTCTCCCTCTTCCTTGTAACATCCTTTTAGATACTTGAAAACTGCTTTTGTGTCCCCTCTTGGTTTTCTCTTTTCCAAACTAAACAAACCCAGTTCTTTCAGTCTTCCCTCATAGATCATGTTTTCTAGACCTTTAATTATTTTTGTTGCTCTTTTCTGGACCCTCTTCAATTTCTCCACATCTTTCTTGAAATGTGGTACCCAGAACAGGACACAATACTCCAATTGGGGCCTAATCAGTGCAGAGTGGAGTGGAAGAATTACATCTTGTCTTGCTCACAACACTCCTGTTAATGCATCCAGAGGCATGTTTGCTTTTTCCACAACGGTGTCACACTGTTGACTCCTATTTAGCTTGTGGTCCACTATGACCCTTAGATCCCTTTCTGCAGTACTGCTTCGTAGACAGTTGCTTCTCGTTCTGTATGTGTGAAACTGATTGTTCCTTCCTAAGTGGAGTACTTTACATTTGTCCTTATTAAACTCTAAACCATTTCTGCAGTTTGTCCAGTTTGCTTTCTTTTTGAGGGAAAAAATGTAAACGCTAGGCACTATAACAATATTTCTGTGTGGTGTTGAGAAGATGCGCAAACTGCATAATGTCTGTACTTATTTTCATATTATGGCCAATTTATTTTTAATACATTCGTTTCACTAAGGGATATGTATGTTGATGGCAAATTATACTTTTTCCTTTTTACAATGTTTTATGACTAAACTTATAGTAGTGAAGTGTAAAAAATGTGCTTAACAGTACGTGGGGGCACTTCCATACTTGGAAAAAGTACTTTTTGAGTTTGCAATGGAGTAAATAACATTTGGGGTTCACTAGAAGGCAGTCCATGAATCTTCCAATATTCAGGAGAACTTTGGCTTGAAACCCAAATCAAATCCTGGTTGAATGGCTTGGGTTTGTGGCTTTTTAAATAAAAGTTAAGTGGGGAAGAAGAATGAGTAGAAATGATTTTTATAAAGCTTTGGAGAGAAAACTAAAACAAGTGTGTTTGAACAATACTGTAGTAGCAAAACTTCCTTCTCTCTCTTCCTCCTCCTCCTCCTAGTGATACAGGGGCTATTGACGCAAGTCCTAGAGCAAACAAAAGGAAAATTAGGAAATTGATGTGAATCTCTCTCCTTCCTGCTCCCCAGATAAAATAGAATAACTACAGATTTTTTTAAGTTGACTTTGAGTATTAATTCTACTGGATATTATGAAAGTATTTTATTTCTTATATTTATCTATTCTTTCTTTTATGCCACCACCATCACCATTGATTTATATAGAAATTAACAAGCCTATCAGATCTCTGCATTTATATGCCTAGGCTGACACCAGCAGGTATAATAATATAAATGACTTAATATTTTAAGTATAAATGGAAAGAGAGGGCACAGAAAGAGGATCTGCATTGGAGCATAAGTGGAAAACAATAAGTGCTAAGGAGATATTTGGAGGAAGAGATGGGACGTGTGTGGGTGGAAGTGGCAATTCCGAGGATAAAAAGGCATAAGATGACAGTATCAGAAGGGAGAAAGGCAGCACTACTGGCTATAGACTAGGTACAGCTTAGACTGGGAGGGAGATGGAAGAGGTGCAAGCAAGAAACAACTCTAAAAAACCTAGTAGGAAATTGAGCTTTATGCAGAAGAAAACCCTCAACTCATTTCCAGAGGCTCTATGTGCTCAGCTGCAGAGAGACTGTAACAGTGTGATGCTAAATATTCTAAATATAGACGTTATTTCTTGAGTGTTATGTAACAAATTTATAGATGAGCAGAGTAAAGAATGTTGTTTTTAAGATAGACTGGAGAAAAACAGGCCAACCTCAGCACCAATGTGTGTTTATCTGACTGCACCTGCTTTAGGTTAAAATTGATTTTCATTGTAAATCTATTGTGCAAGCAAGAGAAGGAAATGAAACAAAAATATCAGGTATACCTAAACCCCAAAAGTTTATTTTCTGCACCTCATCTCTCTGCCAGTAGGATAAATCCTGAAGGATGTGTGTTCTTCAGTCCTAGTATCATAACTGAATACCAGTATAATTTTTTCTCTAGTGTAGAATTGTTCTTATGCACTACACTGAATTATGCATTGGAGGGAATGTGTCCTGAAACCATGTTTTTCGGTTTTTAAAAAAACTGGGTATTTTACATTAGTTTTATTCACGAATGTGCCTCAAAACAGAATCTCTCTATAATCTTGGGACATCATTGGTTCGTATGAAACTCATAATACCTCTTATTCAGCCTTTTGACGAACAAGCAAAGAAGTAACCCCAGCCAATATGTTGAGAAATTTTCTGAAAAATATTCCCTATCTATAAGAAATCAGAGGAATATTGTATGCACTTTTATGTGTTGTATGTATATGAATAATAATTTGTACATGTACTGTATGTATTTGGTGTGCTGGTCTCGTCTTCTCAATAGATGTGTAATTTTAAATTAATAATTTATTAATCAAAGTAGTTCAAAGTGCTTTTTGTCTGCCAAACCCCAACTATAGGAAGTCTTGCACCATACAACTTACTGCACTGTTACTTTCTTATGAATCCGTGCACCATCCTTCTTGTTATGCTGGGAAAAGATCCTTTTGCTTCATGTATCTCTGAAATAAACCCCTTGCTTTCTTTGTAGTGCTGTGTCCTATAAAAGAACAGGAAAGGTACCTTGGGATAACCAGAGGCAAGCTTTTAAGAGGCTTTCTAAGAATCATAAAAAATTCAAGCCTTTTATGTCTCTTGAAAAGCCTTTCTTCGCTTTCCTCTTTGCTCCCTGGAGGGGCATTCACTATGTTTGTCAAAAATACATGGGTTTTGGTTTAAATTAACAGTCAAGGCCAAAACAGTGCAATGATACATAGAACAAAGTTACATACATGGAAGAAAAGATTGTTCAGTAAATCAGATGGTCTAGGCATCAGTGCGGCAGCAGATGGATGTATTAACCTTGTCAGATTGATGACAATTGATTGCATATAGAATCAAGGCATATAGGCGGTTTGATTAGGCCTCACAATATAAGCTGTCTACTCTTGTCAAAACCATGACAAGATACCGACTCAGAGAATTTGTGGGGTGTGTTTTTTTTTTTTAAGTAAGGGAGACCAGTGAAGGGGGAATGTCTACCTGAGAATGAATCAGTGGCATGACTGAGTAGCTGCCTTATTGATCAAGCTCCGTGGAAAGAAACCGTTTGATTAGAACTTCAGTATAGCTCACATTCCCCAGTGTAAATTAAGGCAGATTATGCAGGTCAGATGTTATTGGCCCTAGAGCTAGGAAGACAATGGTTTGCCCTATAACAATGCTGTTAAGGTTAGCTGTATTGCTTTTGCCGTTAATACCAGAAGCTGGATGGAGCTGAAAAACAACACACAAGGAATAATAAACATTTCTCCAATTCTTCGTATTGGTGGAATGTAGATTTCATACACAGATAAGCTTCAGTGATCTAGACTTCCTATGAGACATGGCCAATAAGTCCTGTGATTCCCTCTTTATCTTGCCCCATCGTAGCCATTGTCACAGATAAAAGTTCTAGTGTGTGTTTTTTAGCACCTGACTGCAAATGAGATTTTTTTTTTTAAGATCCCTGCTCTTTAATGACTCAGGGAGAGCAAATCTTATGTCAGATATTAGCTGGATACGGTGGGGGAAGACTCAGTCCAGTCCCAGTTGAATTAAAGGTCTAGGTCCCTGGAATAGAGTGAGGATGGCATCGACCATCTGGAACCAAATGATGCGTTGAGGTTACGAATTGCTATTCCTTCCATGGTACTCAGATCGATGTTGCTCAGAAGGCAGCATGCCATAAACTAGAACATCCCAGACATGTGTACCTCAGAAAATCCGTCCCCGCTAGTCTCTGTAGAACAAAGTTTCCTATCTCAGGTTGCACTGCACAGTGAAGGGGAGGAAGGCTCACAACTTCATGTCAGCAGTTGATTATCAGAGTGGATACTGTATCCTGGAACATCCTCATTCATATGATGCTCAGGTGATTGACCTCTTTGCTTCGGGAAAGCTTGCCCTATTGCATTTCCATGGCTATGTCACACGGATTGATTCCCTGCAGATGCCCTCCTAGCTCCGATCCATTAAAGTAGACCTTCTAGTAGCTACTATCGCCAGTCTTATGAATGTTGTAGTTGTGAGCGCTCTCTCTACATCTACACTATCTGTACTGTGTATTAACCCTACTTTCCCTTCATGTGCCATCAAATGTGGCAAAATAGAAAAAAATTGTCCATAGGTTTGTCTGAATTGTGACATCACACCCACTAACTAAAGCTGCATTGCTTTCCTTTTATGAAAAGAATGTTAAAAATCTTGCCAGTCCTGTTTTACCTGCAAGTTTTTGATCCATCTCACCTAAGGTCTCAAAATCCCCCAAATTAACTCAGTACTGAGCTACAGTACTAATTGGTGAGCTGTATATGACTTCCACTTTTATGTAGACATTTATTAATATTTTCTTGCATATGTCATTTCTACTGAAATTCTTAGAGACACTGCATGTCATAAGGAGCAGATGGTGCTTCATGAATTATTGTGGTTTTATTTCTAGTTCGTTATTGCCCTCTAAATATACTGTCTTGATTTATAGTAAGGGGGGAAATATTCCATCAAAACACAGTTGGGTTAAAAATACAAAACAATAATAAAAATGAAGAGTTGTGTGTGTGTGTGTGTGTGTGTGTGTGTGTGTGTGTGTGTGTGAGAGAGAGAGAGAGAGAGAGGGGAGAAGGGGAGAAGGGGTATTTGTTTACCAGATGTCGCTTCGTGTCAGGGTTCAAAGGTGTGTGTGTGGGGAGGGGGGGAATCAAAAATGTCCTCCAATTTAAACCAAAATGTCAGCTCTACAATAAGTGTGTGTGTATTGTTGTTAAACTCCTGGATATGTTAGGCATGGAGTCACTGATTGTCAAAAACGGAGTTTGTGCTAAACATTTCCAAATGAATTCATTGTTTACATAATCATTTAAACAGGAACAACTGTTTATGAAACCATTTTGCAGAAGGCAGAAGAGTCTTCCAATAGCTCAGTCCTGGATTTTTACTTGTTTTTGTGTGCAGTATTTTTACTATGGCTTTTTAGCGATGAGAAGGGGGCCAGAAAGGGCATTGCCACTCGCTGCTTAAGGGGAGCCAGGTATGGAGAGGATACTACTGGGGCCTGGTTGTTCTCTCTGACGTAGGTGTATCCCATGGCCCTGGAATTTTGTCTCATATACCAGTGTTTCTCAACCAGTGGTACAAGTACCCTTAAGGGTATTCGAGAAAAGTGGGGGTGTGCATCAACACAACTGAAATTTGGAGAAAACTGAATTTTTGTTTTAAGTTTTACAGCACTTGATTATTTCTGTACTTTTTATACCCAAAAATTTCATTGCCCGCCCGGCTACGATTAAGTTGTTTAAACAAATGTGTTGTAATGGTAAAAAAAACATTTGTGTGTCTGAAAACTGTAGGTACTGGGGGTACTTGAAATTTTTTTTTAAAGGGTTACTTTATAAAAAAAAGGTGGCGAGAAACTTTCCTATACCATTGTCATAGAGCTTGGGTCCCTTTACTGTCATCTCTTGGTCTGATTTGAAGAAATCCTTTAAATGGTAGCTGCCTGTGTCTGAAAGCTTAACTCATTGCCAAATTATTTAGTTGGGTTTTTTATGATTTGTAAATTAACATTTGGAAGGCTTATTTCCTATATGATCTAAAATACTCCATTGTAGTCTGAAATAGCCATCCTTCACACCCGTTGATAGAATGGTCTGATTGTACTTTTAATAGGCTGTTGTTTCACTGATACTCCCAGTCGTGGAAAGGACTTGATTTCCTCATCTGATTAGCTATTTAATTGTTTACAAGGAACAGAAGTTTCAAGCGTTGTATTTTCCCACAACAATTATTTGACTTGGGTCAGCATTCAAAATCTAAATTAATGTGTACACCTAAGCAAATATATAAAAATATTTGTGAGAGTAGCTGTTGAAATCGAGTCTGTTTAGTGGCTCATTGCACTTGTGCATATTTTTCCTATTATTGGTTGCCAGTTTCTGAAAAAGGTACATAAATATTATCTCAGTTTTCCAGCTGAAGGGGAAACTTGTCAGACATGCCTATGTGACATATTGTAACCAAATGGATGAAATGACTTTCTCAAAGGGGTCATAAATAGTTGGTGGCAAATTTGAGAGAGAACACCCTGGATTGCTGCCTTGAAGCCACACACCCCTCTCCCCCCCCCCCCCCCCCCCCCCCCCCCCCCCCCCGGACTCACACTGTTGCCCAGTAATGTTGCATATTTCAGCTTAAACACCAGAGGTTTCTTCTGAGGGAGGGGAATATTGTGTTTGAGGTTTTGTATCACCTAAGGGAGGGAGCAGCCCAGGCCTGCATCCCTCCTGTGCAAGATTCTCCAACAAGAGACTTTGTACTATTGGCCTGTTGAGATTAGTGAAGTCCCTGCAGTGTGTGTAAAATCCTGGATGTTTGTGAAATCCACCCAGTTTGGGTAGAAAATCTACTGTGCAATACCATTACCACAATGGCTGACCCATGGCTAGTCTACACTAGAAGCACTACAGTGGCACAGCTTTAGCACATGGAGGTAAAGATGCTTTATGCCAGAGGTCTCCAAGCTTTTTAACCACAAGATCACTTTTTCTATTTAAGTGCAATGTGAGAGCTACCTCAAATCCAAATCCCCCTGCCCTGCTTCCTTCCCGCCCCTTCTCCGAGGCTTCCCCCTACTCACTCTCACCAGGCTGGGGTAGAGGGTTGGGGTGCAGGCTCTGGTCTTGGGCCAAGGGGTTTGGAGTGTGGGAGGGGCTGTGGGCTTAGCCCAGGGTGGGGGATTGGGGACCAGGAGGGGTGTCACAGTACAGACTCTGGGAAGGAGTTTGGGGACAGGGGGACTCGCGTCTGGGGCAGGAGGTTGGGTGCAGGAGGAGGTTCAGGGCTGGGACAGGGGTTCAGGAAGCAGGCTCTGGCTGGGTACCATTTAACTGAGACTGCTTCTGGGTGGTGGAGCAGTGGGGTTAAGGTGGCTTATTCCTGCCCTGGCCCTGCACCGCTCCTGAAAGCAGCTGGCATGTACAGCAATGACTCCATGGTGCCATGAGCTGCCCCTCCACTACAGACACTGAACATACAGCTTCTACTGGCCACGGTTTCCCCTTTAATGGGAGCTGCAGGAGTAGTGTCTGCAGGCAAGGACAGCATGTGGAGACCCCCTGCTCTGCCTCTCTCAGGGGCTGCCGGGACATGCCAGCCACGTCCAGGAGCAGCAATTACCACAGGGATAATGACTCCAGCCACAACAGGTTCAGCATTTTAGACTCACTACTCAAGGAATTAAATTGAAGCGTAAGAGAGAAATGAAAATTATGCAATGCACAGACCAGTCAAAAATAACCCACTTTGCAGGCAGTAAAAGAAGCAAAAACAACCCCCCACATATGTGAGTTGGGTCAGGAGATGAGTGCAGGACAGTGTGTGTTTGTGAGAGTGGCAGACACACACACCGTGCGTGTGAGCGTGGCAGATTTGCATTACCAGAATCTCTCCATCCCCTTCTCTCTGGGAGGAGATGGGGTACAGGAGTGGGGGGAGGAGGGACTCCTGATATCAGGGCCCCCCCACCCCTTTCCCTCCCACATCCTGCACAACAAGCAGGAGGCTCCCAGGGAGGCAGCTCTAAGGCAGAGGGCAGGAACAGCAGGACAGTGGGTGGAGGGACAACTGAAGTGCCAGCTCTTGATTGCTTCCTGGCCAAACCAGTCAGGATCCCCTGTCTGAGGTTCCAAGCTCTACTGGTAGATCCTGGTGGGTGACCACTGCTTTTTGCCAACAGGAGAGAGCTCTCCTGTTAGCATAATAAATCCACTTCTATGAGAGGCAGTAGCTGTGTCGATAGGATATGGCCTCTCACCAGCATACCCTGTCCATGCTGGTGCTTAGGTCTATGTAACTGATGTTGTTGGAAGAAGGAGGGGGGTGGCTTATTCACACTGAAGGAACATAAGTTACACAACGTAAGTGATAGCGTGTACAAGCCCTTGGTCATCTCATGGCAGTTCCTTTTTGAATGTTTCTGGTTGTGGTGTTTGGGGAGAAGGGAATCAACATGCAATAATGGATTTACAGAAGAGTTAATGCTGTTCCTTGTACATAGAGCCTATTCTATCATGATTCCAATGGCTGTTCATGCAGATTCCCATCTTCCCGTGCTTGTATTTTTGTTTGAGAAAAAACATATGCTTACTGTGTAATGACTTGTAAGCTATGCACTTCAGTAGCTGCAACTCCTGTGTCCTTCCACTGTGCATATTAAAACTGATAACATGCATCTGTTAAGTTTTCATTGAGGAACACAATTAAGTTGTTTAATACTAAAAGTGAATTTTTATTGAAATTGTCATTACAAAAAATAACATAAGAATGGTCATACTGGGTTAGACCAAAGCTCCAGCTAGCCTAGTGTGCTGTCTTCCGACAGTGGCCAATGCCAGGGGCCTCTCAGGGAATGAACAGAACTGGTAATCATCACGTGATCTATCCCCTGTTGCCCATTCCCA
Source organism: Apalone spinifera (assembly GCA_030068395.1). NCBI lineage: Eukaryota > Metazoa > Chordata > Testudines > Trionychidae > Apalone > Apalone spinifera. The sequence continues at coordinate 2,623,190 of JANRFK010006693.1, forward strand.
GCTTCTGACAAGAAGCTAGGGAGACCATTCCTACCCATCCTGGTTAATAGCCATTGATAGGCATATCCTCCATGAATTGATCTAATTCTTTTTGAACCCTCTTAAAGTCCTGGCCTTCCCAACATCCTCTGGCAAGGAGTTCCACAGGTTGACTGTGGATTGTGTGAAGAAATACTTCTTTTTTTTTTTTTTAAACCTGATACCTATTGCTTTCATTTAGTGAACTGTAGTAATTGTATTATGGGAACAAGTAAATAACTTTTCCTTATTTATTTTTCTTCATACCAGCCATGATTTTATCGACTCTATCCTAACCCCCCTCAGTCTCTTTATTTTCTAAGATGAAAAGTCCCAGTCTAATCTGTCCTCCTATGGCAGCAGTTCCATACCCTTAAACATTTTTGTTGCCCTTTTCTGAACTTTTTCCAATGCCAAGAGACCTTTTTTTTTTTTAGATGAAGCGACCACAACTCACTCAGTATTCAAGATGTGGATGTACCATGGATTTATATAGAGGCAAGGTCACCAGCGGACCAATAGCAAAACTGGGAATAAATTCCAGCCCAGTGTATTATCCACTAGGCAGCATTGCCTTCTAATAATTTGCAAAATCTCATCCAAGCGCTATTGTAAGTTACAGAGCTAATTTGTAGTCTGGATTTGATCCAACTGTCAGCCGACGGTCAGGGCAGTGAGTGGTGTGTGTGTATTATACACCC
>JANRFK010006693.1:2633151-2670950 GCA_030068395.1 Apalone spinifera
TATGGGACCCTGCTTAGCTCCCGCGTCTCTGTGCTGGAACCTCCCAGCACAGATAGAATCCCCAGAGAATTTAGATGACAATTTCAGAGACAAAGTTTTGAAAGTTTGTCCCAAAATGTTTGCATCCTCACAATTATGTATCGGTCTTTATGCTTTGTGTGCTATTCCAAATGACCTGACATGCCCCATTGGTCTCAGCAGGGTTTCAGTTTTTATCTGTAGCAGCGATACAGTAACATACAGACCCTTGTTTCTTCACTTAAAGCTGTGTCATAGGGAAGCAGCGAGCATCCTTTTGTTTAGCTGATGTTTGAGAACAAGGCAGATCCTAGCTCTCCAAATGATTACACTTGTCGGGAGTCTTACCTCACACTTACTTTTAGATGTAGATGTTTCAGCATATACCATTGTTCTCAGTAATCCCTTTTAGATGAAAATTAGATTAAAATCTTCTGGTATGCTCCCATGTACACACTCTTCAAAGTCGACTCACGCAGAACCCTCCTGAACAGATGGCCTTCCTGCTGCCACTTAGCTCCAGCTTTACTTGGATTTATTTATTTTGGTCTGTTGCTTACACTGGAAGCACCTACACTGGTAAATATAGTGGCAGTTCACCTGACATAATCCTGTTAGTATCTCCTGCTGCAGGTGACTCCCACCAACAGCTGATTCATAGGCTGGTGTTCCCTCTGGCCACTGTAGTAGCTCTGATCCCTCATTTCCCCTTTTTCTCCTGCTGCTTTTTTCTTTCTTTTTGTTCTTGCCCCCATTATCTGATTTTTGCAGTCCACATCTCTCTCTGCACCTGAAGGGTTATAGGCCTACTGGGCAACGGCTGGTCCCATGAGCTTGGATTAGGTGCTCTATGCTTAAGTTGCCTCCACAGCTGCTTTATTGGTTACCTTTAGAGAATGGAGGGAGGGTCAGCAACCTTCACCCCTGCTCTGTATTGGAGTGTGCTTGCATTGGGGAGGACAGATCCAGGATCATAAGGGTTTCCCCAAGCCACTGCTCCCCAAATTGTCACTTTGGGATTGTTTGGCTCCTACCTGTTTTGAATCTTGCTGAGGAAGATCACCTTGGTTCAGCAAACCTCTATTGTGTTCAGACATCAAAAGTAACCAGTGGCATGCAGTCACTGATCCAGGAGCTTACATCCTGAACTAGATGGATGATAAAACAGTGGATACTCACAATGGACAACCGGGAAAAGACGTAGTCTTGAAATCCTGTATAGTAATGCGCCTTTTGAGAAAGGGGTGACTCTTAAACACACGCTTTCAGAACTGTATTTTAGGGAGGAGTTTGAATACAAGGAAATGCTTGTATACAAGTTTAGGGGGCAGCATCTCAGAAGTGAAGTAAGCGGGCTACCACAGGGATGGCTTAAAGCAAGAATTTGAAGTGAACTGAACAGTTATAGCTACCACTTTCTTGCAGGTTTTAAACACAAAAAATTAACCTTCTGTGACAGGCAAAAATAGTGTTCCTTCTGCTGAGTCTGCAGCAGGAGTTGCATCAGAATTGCTACCTGAAGTAATTGATGATAATGGACAAAATAGTTCAGCATGGTATGAAAACTTTAAACAACTTGAATTTTTTTAAAGATGTGCAAAGGATAGAATAAATGCTCCTTCGCCTTTCACTCGGTCTCATCGAATAAAGTGGGTTCTGGAAGCCTGGCATCTCAGGGTGGCGGAGCTAAAATTGCAGCACACAATGGTACATAGAGTACTGTAGTGTTAAAGTGTGTGCCTGAGGGTGGAGGAGTAGATGGAAGGGACTGTAAATTGCTTCACATCCCATGGCATTCCTTTTGTGCTGTATATGCTGTGTGCAGCAGCCTTAGTGTTCTCTCAGTATGTTTTTTTGGGGGAGGCTTGGTAATTTGTGTGTGCTGCGATACATTGTTTGTTTTTCTTATAAATTATATTTTTCGTAAACGTAGATGTTATGTTGAAACTTTTGGGGGATTGAAGTTTATTTGTTTAAAGAAAGTTATGCAAATCATACTATTGGTTATATGTTTTTAAATATCAGAAAATTGAAATATAGATGAACATGTATCATCATTTTATTCCAGGGAATTGTGGGGAATTTAGCTAGTGGCAAGTCAGCACTTGTGCACCGGTATCTGACTGGCACATATGTCCAGGAGGAATCACCTGAAGGTAAGTGGCTATGTGTATGAGTAAAAGCATGCTTTTGCAGTGTTTTAGCAGTGCTTTTGCTCTCATGCAAGGCACTGTTAATCTTTGTTTTTATATATCATAGAGAAATAGTATAGTAAAAGAAAATTCTCATTCATCGCTCTGAAGTGTTGGTAAAAATCAAGTATGCTTCCTTTTAACGCTTGTTATAATGTAAATAAGTGGAACCAATTGTATACTTTTTTGTAATAGGGTAGCATTTTTAAATGCTTTCCCATAAAGTATTTGCCATATGGGAAATGTTCTTAATCTCAGTTTCATAATTGCAAATAATCACTACCCAATGTAGCACTTAGCACTATGAGTACTTCTGTTAATTTCAGTTTATCTGCCGAAGGCTATAACTACCACCCTTGGTATTGGATGTATACAGAATCGGGCCCTTCAGTTTGTTGTACCAGAGTTAGTGGAGACTTTCAAATAAACTTGCTATGAATTCGCTCCCATTATTTTTAAAACATGGAGCAGAACAGTTTTTATTTAAAACAACTTCTAGTTTGTTATGCTACAGTTTAATATGTAGTTCAAACATTCACTGTATTTGTTGTTTTAAATACAGCGTAGTCAGTTTTATAGTTTGAGATCATGTATATCATCATAGCGCATAACCGAGGTATATTTTTCACTAAAAATATTTTCTTGATTTTTATTTATTCTCCTTATGAACTTTAAATCCAACTCTGAGACACTGAATTTCTGGTTCCTTCTTTTCCTTACTGGCTGTTCCATTCTTTGCAGATATGGATGCAGGTAACTATACATTCTCTTCGTGGCAGTGCTTGTCTTGTTTTGAAGAGGGAGGAGGCTGAGCTTTTGTACTGTAGCATTTCCCCTTTGTTCTGTGTATCATCTTAATTTGCTTTTCTTTTGATTTTTCTTAAATTTTAAGCACATCTCACTCTGTCTTGTCCTTTACTGTAGATGTCTTTTTAGCGGTAGTCATATGTAGTTTCATGTGTCTGCTGTAACGTCTGTTTCAAATTAATGCTTGTTGTAGGTGCTTATACAGCTGAGGTTTTAACTAGGCTGTGTAGTTAAAAATCTGTGGGAGGTTTCACTGTGTAGTCAGCCATTTTCATGGGCAAATGTAAAAGGGGTGCAAACATTTTCTAGATTTTATTACTTCCTTTGAATGGATTTAGGTTGCTTCTCTGAGGTTGGAAAGGTGACGTTTAAGGACCATAGCAAAAGGAGCAGCAGTTGATTTGTACATTAATGCTCAGAAATCATCTTCTGGAATGTCAGGAAAGGTGTTGGAAAGTCATTAACTAGCACTGCTTCACACAGCTAACAGTAATGAGAAACAAATAGATAAATGGTGGATAAGTCCTGAAATGTAGAGAGCCTCATAATAAAGAGCATAATCAGTCTCTCCACTGTTGTTTATTTTCTCATGAGCAGAAGATGTTAAATATTTGATTAGTTCTTTCAGGAGACAAACTTGTTTCTGTTCTGCAGAATTTCAATGGCACTCTCTTCCCCTAGACGTGGAATATGTAGTTGGTTTCTTGATCCTGTGATTTGTTGCTCTGTTCTGAGTATATTCCCATCTGTCTTTTGTGTCTTTAGGGATAGTTATTTACTGTACTTGAAAGTGACATTCACACTGTTTTCATGGACAAGATTAGCTCTCCAAAGCAGAGTCGGATCATTTCTCCACACACAAATGTAGCTGACAGGCCTCACTAATGGCACCGTGCATTTTCATTAGCAGGTAAAACTGGAACAGTTAAGCCATAATTCACCTTGTAAGTGATTGTCTTAGGCTGTCTGATGAAATCAGTATTTAGGAATTTAATTAACTCCGACAATCTCTCGCTAGTAAACGTAATCTGTGGAAATAGTTGAACCACTGTAGCCCCACGTAATCGGTGACAGTATTGTGAAAACATGCTCTGTCAGTATGTCCACACTGGTAGTTGAACAGAAGCAAGGCAAGGAAGGGCTCTTGGTGCTCCAAGTCCCACGTTGGGGGTTGGATTCAAGCTCAATGCATAATAGTATAAAAGGGGCGAGGCTGTACTGTTGACAGTGACTTTCGGAGTGGGCCCTTGCTGATGAGTAGGGGTTAGCTCCAGCTGGACAAAGAATAGAGCAGGTGCGAGAGGTTTCTCAATATAGAAAGGTTTGCCTGTCAATGCTGTTTGAGAGATGTTGGTGAGTGCACGATGGGTGGTGTGCTCGTTGACTCCATAGCTGTACTGCCACTATTGTGCGCAATATACAGACCGATTCTACTTTTGTGCCTGTTCGCAGCAACTTGGAATGCAGATGCTATCTCAGTGATCCTCATCTTCAGGCATGGGTTGACTAAGTTCCAGACCCGCTCTATGGCTTTTAAATGTTTATCCCCCATGCCAGCAACTGCTTTAGTGGGCATTTAAGCATCAGAATGGGAAATTTCTGTTTTCCTTCCACTTTCTTTGAGCCTAAGTGTATTTTGCACCCAAAAAATGTACTTGAACTACATCAGCATGTGCTGCAAAACACCATTTTCTCATCACTTATCCAGCTGATTCATTTCCTTCAATAACAATGCTAGAAATAATGCAGGCTTTAATTCGTTATGCAAGCCGTCTCCTTTTGCATATATACTTACCCAATGGCACAAGCATTTTCATTATGGAGGCATTTTGGTGTCTGACTTTACAAACTAGAGGCTGAAACAGCCTTGGAGCCGGAGTGGTCTGTGAGGTTCGTCCTTGCATTGCACTGATGTAGAAACAGCCAGCTGATTGAATGCAGAAGACCTATTGAAGTTGTCTGCCTTCTCATAGTAAAACAGGGAGCGATCAGAAACACAGCCACCACTCAAACTTTTATGGCAGAAGTGCAAGATATGTAGTTGAACTGGGAATGCAGCACTTTCAAACTCTTATCTTCACACCTACGTTTAAAGAGTAGGTCTGGCTTCTTGAGAGGGGTGAACTGGAAACTGTTCTGTCACCAGATCTGTGCTCTAAATGTTATCTGTGGGCTTGGCTATGCTTCACTTCAGACCCATGACTGGCCCATGCCAGCTGACCCAGGCTTGCGGGACTCCGGCTAATGGGCTGTTTAAGCACTGGACAAGCTCTAGGACTCTTATATCTCACATTGGTCATAAGGCCTGAGTGCCAATTGGAGCCCTAATATCCACACTGCAGTTACATAGCCCCTTAGCCTGAGTCAGCTGGCCTGGACAGACTAATAAAAAGCTCATTCTGCGGAAGGTGACTTCTGCGCTTATGGATACTCTTGTGTGGTGCGTTCTGTTGTGGTGATGATGCTGTGCCGTTGTAGGTCCCTTTCCAGTTGAGAATATTGAAATGCTTCGCAAGCATGAATGACTTAAGCTTTGAAACACCAGTGCGAGGCTAGTACAGGTTGAATCTCTGAGGTCCGGGACACTCCAGTCCGGCAACATGAGTGGTCCAGTAGGACCGCAGCTGTTGCAGGACCAGAGAGCCATGGCCAGGAGCTGGCAGCATGGAGCCGGGTGGCCAGAGCTGGGGCCAGCAGTGGGGCCTGGCCAGACAGTTGGCAGTTGTGGCACTTCAGAAAGATAAAGGATGTTGTCAACTTAAAGAATGTCAATGTTTTGCTTTAAAGCCAGTCAGTTTGCATCGTGCTGTCTGACCTTTCCTTTTGCCAGCCATCATCAGATAAAAGAACCAGTTGTATAAAACGTAATGACTTCTTTATTGCACACAGTGCAATATGGTCAACTCACCACCTCAGAGATGCCTTGCATGGAGGTGTTTGGGTTCCAAGAAGCTCAAGAGTTTTAAAATTTCCTTCAGTTTTGGAAGTTGCTTATCCTCCCTGGCTTTCCTGGGAAGCTGTTGTTGGTGGATCTGCAGACCATCCTCTGCCACATGCCGCCACGCTACAGGTTGAACTTCTCTGGTCCGACAACATCCATAGCCCGGCATGATTTTAGTTAGCTGGATGTCCACTCACCATGGGTCCCATAAAGTTTACTGCCATCAGTGCTGGCTCTGTGTTCTGTGCTGCTGTTCACCCCAACTGTCTTCTAAGAGCAGTGGAAGTGTTAGCAATGCTGCTAGACGATACTGACCTTCCATGGTCTGGCAAATTCTCTGGTTTGGCACTGGTCAGGTCCCAAGGGCATCAGACTAAAGAAATTCAACTTGTAGAATTTACAGAAATTTTCCAAATATCTTGGGTTGTTTTTTAACTGACACACATTTCAGTGATAAATGAGCATGGATGAGGGATTCTAGTAGGGTTGCCAGGTGTCCGGTTTTCACCCGGACAGTCCGTTATTTCTGGCCCCTGTCCGATTAAAAAAAAAAATCCACAGAAAATACCTGTTTTTCTTGGATGGAAGGCTGGCGGGGACATTCTTCCCCTGCCGCGTTGGGAGGGGGCGGGAGGAGTGAGGAGCATGGCGATTCTTAAAGGCGCAGCGACTTTTTTGGGGGTATTTGGGGGGTTTTTTTGCTCAACAACTTTTGTCTCCCTTTCTTTTTTCCTATCATGTTTGGGATTTTTGGTGAAAGCATCTGGCAAGCCTATATTCTAGTTGTACTTTAATGTAGAATAGGAAAATCGAGTTGCCCCATGATGCCTTCAGGGGGTACAGGATAGCCCACCTAATAAAACAAAACTCTAACAATCAAAAGAAGAAGTTATTTAAAGTGAAGTGGAAGAATTCCACTAGCCTCGCAGACCGCCCAGCTGGTGAGAGGATCAGGTTTTCGTCCTCAGGAAACTGAAGAGGTCTTATAAATAGATTGAGGAAAGCTAAAAGCAGTTGCATGAAATAGTTCTTCCTCTACTTTTTGCACTTCACAGCATCAGGAAAAGGAAGAAACTGGCTAGTCAGGTCTAGTTGTTGAGGGAGTGGCTCATAAGGATCCACATATATATGTTGCTTTTGCAGTAGAATATCAGATTGATAGAAATGTAGGGCTGGAAGGAACTAAGAGAGGTCATCAAGTCCAGCCCCTGAGTTGAAGCAGGACCATTAGTGAACCTAACTCATCCCCTTCAGATGTTTGTCTAACCTGTTCTTACCAACCTCCAATGGCAGTTTCCACAGCCTTCCTTGGAAGTCTGCCCCAGTGCTTAGCTGTCCTGACAGTTAGAAAGTCTGTCCTCGTATGAAACCTATATGTGCCTTGCTACAGACCTGAGAACAATTGATCACCATCCTCTTTACAAGAGCCCTTAGCAGATTTGAAGACTATCAGATTCTGCCCCATCAATCATCTTTTCTCTAGACTAAACATGTGTTCAGGTTTTTTTACTTCATAGGTCAGCCTGTCTAAACCAGGGGTCTCCAACCCTTCTAAGCACAAGATCACTTTTTCGAACATAAGTGCAATCCAGGATCTGCCTTAAACCCAAATACCCTTTGCCCCACCTCCTATGTGCCCCTTCTCCAAGGCCCTGCCCCTGCTCACTCCATTCTCCCTTCCTTCCTCCCTTTCATCAGGCAGGGGCAAGGGGTTGGGGCATAGGCTCTGGCCTTGGGTCAAGGGATTTGGCGTGTGAAGGGCTCTGAGCTGAGCCTGGGCCAGGGAGTTGAGGTACAGGAGGGGGTTCAGAGTATAGGCTCTGTAAGGGAGTTTGGGTCTAGGGAGGCTCAGAGCTAGGGCAAGGGCTTGAGGTGCAGGAGGGGGTTTATGACTGGGGCAGGGGTTCAGGATGCAGACTCCAGCTGGACACAGCTTACCACAGGTGGTGCAGTAGGGCTAAGGCAGGCTCACCCCTACCCTGGCACTGCACCACTCCCAAAAGCAGCTAGCAAACTCTCTCTATCCCAAGCCCTGATGTGTCCCCCTCTGTTCTGTGGAGATAGACTACAGGGTGGGAGAGGGGGCACCCTGACATCAGCGCCCCTCGTCTTCCTTCCTTGCCCTGCACAGCAAGCAGGAGCGGGGCGGGGTGGTGGTGGACGACAGCTCCAAGGCAAAGAGCAGGACGTGCACAGCAGTGTGGGAAGGGACAGCTGAAGTGCCAGCATTTGATAGCCTCTTGGTCAAACCAGTCAAGATCACCTGTCAGAGGCTCCAAGATCTACTGGTTGGTGACCACTGGTCTAACCTTTCACCATTTTTGATCTTCTTTAGACTCTCTCCTTTTTGTCCACATTTTTCCTAAAAAGTTCATTTGGCGAAATGAGCTAATGTTCAATTTTTCAGATAACATAACATCTGTCATAACTTGGATTTTAGGAGATATTTTTGGAGAAATAAGCCCCCCCCCCCCACATTGGGGAATAAAAAATTAAAAGGGCAGAAGTATTTTCAGTTCTGGGAAGACTCTTCAGAGCTCCTCTTCTTCTGTAAGCCCTTCATATATTTGATTTTTTTAGAACTTACACGTAAGTTGGAGCCGTTTTGATGTCCTGTCATCCACTTCTGTATATTGTGTCCTGCTCCCCACAAAGTGGTTCGCTATTTCAAATGTTCGGGAGAAGCAGTCATACGCAGCTTGGATTGCAGAGACTTGTTCAAAGGCGCAGATGGTAATTAGGTGACTCTTCCTCTTTGTGAATTTGAAAATCTCCCACTTGATGCCTGCACCTGACAAGAATTCTTTCTTCTAAGTAAAACTAAACATCACTCAGCATGCTTCATTACAGATAAAACTCAGAGTGAAAGCTGTGTGCGCAAGTACTGAATAAATACATTAGCATGTCATCTGGAATCCCTGGCGCTTCTTGTCCCTCCCAGACCCTGGTGTGTTTTATCCTTGTTCCTCTAGGGAAAGTATCGTCTAGGTCAGCGGTTCACAAACTGGGATCGGGTGACCCCCTCCCTCCTTTGAATGGGTTTGCCAGGGCTGGCTTAGACTTGCTGGGGCCTGGGACGGAAGCCCAAGTCCTACTGCTGGGGTGAAGCCAGAGTTGAAGGGTTCAGCCTTAGGCGGTAAGCCAGGCCCCTTGCTTGTGGCTTAAAGGCCTTGAGCTTCAACTTTATGTATCCTACCCAGAGAGATGCTTTTCTCCTCCTCCCCCCACACACATTCTCTGGGACAAGGAGCATTGCACAGGCTTTGACTTTGGTCCTCTCCTTCTGAGATCATGAAGTAATTTTTATTGTCAGAAAGGGGTGGTGGTGTATTAAAGTTAGAGAATCCTGGATTTAGTTGGAGGTCTTTGGAATTTGAACTTCCTCTCCCAAGTCTTGTGTAAAGCCATGGTACTTGTGTAAAGCACATGGTACCTAGAAAATAACAATTGAAATGTTTTTAGAAGCTGTTTAACTGAATTTATGAAGAATTCATATTCTAATAAAGATGTGGTTAGATACTACTTATGTTGGATAGTGTAAGTGGTATGGCTAGATTCTAACTATATTATGGGGGAAAATTCCTGTGGGTTGTAACTGAGATACTAATTGACGGATGGGAAGGGAACAAATTATGAGGGGAGAGGAATAGAATTTAGAAATTGTGAGAACAAGCAGAGGAAACCATTTAGAATTTTATATTAAACTTTAGTTTGAGCAAAACACAAAATTTTTATTTGCAAACAGTTTGTGATTGGAATTTTGTGGTTGTTTAAGCAGAAGGAGCCAGACAGATAAGGGGAGGGATAAGGTAATATATTTGTGACTTAAGTTATTAAAGTCCTTTTAAAGACCCCACTAAAAGTTACTCACCCATTTTAGCGCAGAGGAGAATCATGATTTACTTGATAGCCTCCAATTTTTATTAGCGTGCTAATCAAAGCAAAATTATAGTCTGAAGAAGCTTGAACAAATGTAACAATATTGTGCAATCTGAATTAAATAAAGCTAAGAGGAAATGGTGTTAGGAAAGGGTACTGAAAATAAGGAACAAAAGTTAAACATCCGTGCAGGAAGAATGTAATTTAATTGTTTCAACCTAAACTTCAATTTCAGGATTCAGCATTTTCATGTACATTTGCAGCAATACAAGAAAAGTAATAGGACTGCATGAAAAGGAGGCAAACTGGAATCAGGAGCAGACAATCTACTTTAACGAGGCTTGTTGAAAGCATGGCTGGAAAAATCTCAGAGGAATGGAAGCTGCCTAGATGTGGTTCACATCCACTTTTAAAATTTCAGTTTCAAGTGCATCCCAAACAAGGAAGGCACGTAGTTATGAACATTTGGGTGTAGCAGGAGGTTGAATTGGGCTGCTGCTGCACTGGGTTTTCTCTGACTGTCCCACCATTGCAGCTCCTCCAGATTTGCAACAAGTGAATAATGCTTGACGGCACTTTCCTCTTTCTGTCTATAACTATGCTAGTGCAGTAACTAGTCTCCGTGAGCTATGACAATGCTGTGAAGGTGAGAGACTTAAGAGGGCCTCAAAGGTAGGTGAGTTCCTGGAGATTCAGATAGCTTTTCGTCACCATGTGCTTTTTTTCTAAGCAAGCATATGGTAAAAGAACTACAGCGAAAACTTGCCAACTATAAAAGAACCTACTTCCGTGAATAAGGTTATCAGAGAACATCTCCCCTCTTCCCAATCTCCGGCAGGGCTCTTGTTGTTGGTCCTTCCAACCCTTCCCTAAGGATTGGGCCCTCCGTAGAATGGAGGGCTTGTTTCCTGGATCAGAAAAGTCTTGCACCTGTTTAAAACCAGCTCTGTCCAAAAATTCCCTTTTTGTCCTTGTTTGGAGTTCTACACGGTACTGATTACCAGTGGAATTACGCTAGCATACCACCTCCTCCTAGAAAAGCTATATCCAGTCTCACAATAACATAGAATGGCATTTTAATACAGTGGATGCCAGATATCTTATACATTGAGTAAATTTTGTCCAGGGTCTAGCAGGAGATCATAATCATTGTTGCAGTAGTTTGCAGCATTTGGGGCATATGCTGCTCTCATAAATCAAGAAGTGCTTGTTTTCCCAGCATTTTAAATTCTTTGTAGAACTGAAAGTTCTTGCCGGAAGAAAATGTGTAAATTCATATAGTACGAGTTTAGTATTGTGGATTTTTTCAACCCCTGTCCTTACCAGGATAGTTAGCACCCATATTCTTGCAATGGTTCAGGTGTTCTTCCTAGTGTACACAGTGCTCAGGTGTTTTTACTGGCTTGTAATTAATACCCATGAGAGAAGGGTAAAAATTATGCAGTAATGGCAGGCTGAGCCCTGGAGACTACTGAAAATCCCAAACCTGTGTTCACTGCCATATGCAGGTTTCTTGTGCATTATGATAGGAAAAACACTGATCTTTAAACCTAAATGTATTTAAATGTCATGGAAATTATATTTTAGCAATCATATTAAATATATATTTGATATTCTAAATATGAACACCTTTTCTCTTTGTTAGGGCTAAACAATAAGGTTCACAGGAGAATAGAAGTGAGATCAGGAAGATACCAGTTAATGCTTCATTTTTTGATCCATCACAGCAGAAGCAGCTAGAGAACAGTATCAGGTACCTTTGTGTAGCTTAGTGTTTGTGCTCATCAGCTATTAAGTAGGGAGATTAAACATCAGTGAACAGATCATGGACAGTTGCAGATATTTTTTAATTGAAGTGAATGTGGGGCCAGGTTTTCAGATGATGTACAATGGTGTTTCTATAATGGCGTCAGTGGGATTATGCTGGTTTCTGTCTTTAGTTGTCCAGAGATCTCCATGTGGCTTCTTACATGGATACTCAGTCCTCCGATATGTCCACTAAGCACTTAACCAGTACATCTGTGCTACAGATTGAACCTCTCTAGTCTGACACTCTCTGGTCTGGCAACATACGTGGTCTGGCTTGATTTTAGGTAGCCAGATGTGCACTTTTCAAGGTGTGGGCATGTTTCCTGTGGTCCCATAAAGTTCGTTTACAGCCACAAGCCTCATCTCTGTTAATTTATCCTAAATGTCTTCTAAGAGCCCAGTAAGCAGTGGAAGTGTTGGTGATGCTGCTAGACAATATGGACCTCCCATGGTCTGGCAAATTCTCTGGCTCAGAACTGGTCTGGTCCTGAGGGTGCCGGACTAGAGATTCAACCTATAGGAGCAATACAAGCTTCTGCCTGGTGCTCTAAAGTATGTAAGGCCTAATGTATACGGACTGCCTCGGGGAGTAAGAAGCTGTGCATAGATTAGGCTTTTTTGTCAAATTCCTCACTGATGCTACCGCCAGTTCAGCTCCACCAGTGGTGGCTATTGTGGGAATGCTACTCCAGAGAGTATATCCATTCAGTCTTTCCACCAATGGGACGTATTAGCAATGCTGTAGCCAATACCAAAGTCTATTTGTTATGTGGAGTCCTGGTAAGACTCCTAACAAGAAGCTAGCTAAATGCAGTGGTGGGTTTGGGAGTATGCAGTATTTTTCTCTGCAGAAAGCTCTACATTCAGAAGAAACTTGGAAATGGCTTTGGTGGTACTATCAGCAGCCCAGCACCTGCTCAGCTAGATTTGTTAGAAACAGATGATGATTGTCCACTCCTGTGGAAGTGATGTTTTACCTGGCACTTTGGTTTCTGTTGCAAAGAATCACCAGAATTTTTTTTAATTGAATATTTTAAATCTGTTTAATAAAATTCTTGGTATCTTAACTGTACTGAAGTTAACTTCAAAACTGGAACAAGAGACATGAATTGGTCAAATATATTATATTAAATATCGGAATCAATACAACCACTCTATGAAATCACTTAGAGTGATGATCAAAGTCTTAAGCTTGATACTTTAACCATAACCTGATTAGAAGGAGATGTCATCTTTAAAAAAAGTCTTTAAAAATAAGTTAAGCAATTTGGTATTCTTAAAAATAAAATGTCTTGGTAGTATATGTAATTGTATTTTTAAAAAGCACAATAATCTTCCATATTTTATTGTTCCCGTTTGTTTTATCATAGATATCCCGGTACTATATAGGTTTCGAGGTTGTCTACATGACGATTTTAATCCTGATCCTAGTGTCATATTATTTGATACCAGTGGCCATTAGCAGTAAAAAGGATGATGAATGGCAAATTAGAGATTGCCCCAGTGAGTAGTTAGCCAATGAAACAAGTAGTCATTAGCAAGAGAAACTGAGAGATTTCATATTCTTTTAAATATGATTAAAAACCCACTCATAGGTTCACCTGGGTGATGTAAAAGGATCCCCTAATCTGCAGTGCCAGTGCATAGAATTATGTTTAGTATTTAATATATGCATGTTAAACTAAATATTTCAACAAGGGGTGCATGCTCCCAAGCACATCCTACGTTTTATTCTCAGTGGTCCTTCCCTGCAACGCCCAGGTGTTAGGTCTTTGCAGAGAGGCAGCTGCAAACAACTGGGAGCTGCAGGAAGGGGCTGCTGCTTTCGATCTTCAGGGAGAGGCAACAGTACAAGCAGTGGCTCTCCCGGCAGCTCCCAGCTCTTCGCTGTTACCTTTCCCTATGACTGCAGCTCCCAGCTTGCTGGATTTAGCAGCTGCCACACAGAGATGCGGTCTGGGAACACCATGCAGCTAAGTGGAGCCAGGCATGAATCTGAGGTGGAAGGCACGGGACTCCACTTGTCCCCACCAGGCATTGCCTCTGGCTTCTGCCCAATGGGGAGTAGCGTCTTACAGGTTCAGTCTGCAGGAGATGCCTGCCAGGGTGCAGGGTATAAGGGGTGTAAGCTCTGGCCCCCAGCAGGTACGCTGGCTCTGAAACTTCTGAAGGTTGTTGTATGCGGCTCCAAGTAACGTTTGGCCACCCAATAACATACCTTTGTTAGACGTGGATTTCCTATTTCTGCATCCTGTTCCGCCTTGCCCCCAATGAATCTTTGACATATCAGACTCCTTTAAGGATATTGGTGTCTCCCAGTTCAATGCTAGTAAACTGCAGCTGCCACTGTAGATGGCAGGAGGAAGTGACAATCCAGTTAAGTGAAATTTTTTTTTGGTGGTGGTTACAGCCACTCATTTCTTATTCTGTATATGCTGTGTACACATACTGGACTATAATTCCTTGCTTGTGCCTATGTTCCTCTTGTCTGTGGTTAGCTTCTGAAATGCATTGACATCTACATGGCCCCAAAGTCCTCCCCCTCCCCCCCGAGAGAATAAATTATGGGTCCCCATGAGTAAGATGGGTACTCTTTCCTAAATGGGTGTTCATGAACTGTCTTACAGTGAGCCTGTTCAGAGTTCCAGTATTTACTTTAATACTGTAAAAGGTGAGAAGCCTGAAAACTGAGAGCTGCTGCAGTAATTGCTCAGAATCTTCACTTTCCATCAAACTACCTTATATGCTCATGCAGGTATTTAGAGCTTGAAAACATAGCTTTCCATTGAGAAGTGCATATTGAGTATTTACTATGCTGAATTTGATTAATTCTTTACTAAGCTGCTAAGATCTTTTTTGGTAAACTATTAGTTTTTTAAAGTAAAATGAGATTAATGGAAAGTCGAACTTAGTGATATAAGGAGGCCTGCATTCTTTTATTCGTGTAAATTTATTTTTGGAATTCTATTAATGATGGACTTCAAAGGATTTTTGTTTGGGGCTTGATTTTTTTGGGAGCCAAAGGCTCAACAGTCCAGCTAACGAAAAGCTGTTGAGTTACAGTGGATTCCAGTTTTGCAGTGTGATGACCAGATAAATCATTATTTCCAATGCTTTTACTGGTGCCCCCTGAGCTATGTGTAATGAAGAAGTATAAAGAAAAAGCTATGTTCCAGCCACTTCTGCTCAGTGATTTGTAGCTATCTTAAAAACTGAATCCATTGTACGTTGCTGAGCAGTTGAGTAATAGCAGCAAATCAAGCAGTTCTCTGTTGATGGAGAGTTGAAGCAATCAAGAAGGGGGAAAAAGGTGGGTGCTAAGTAGCCAGTGTTTAATTTTGTATCCTTTCCCTGAATTCCATTCATAGCTCTGTTAAGCGTTTCAAAGGATTATTGTTGATTTGCTCACGCTGGCCTCTCTCTTTGTTGGTTGAAGGAGCCACAAAATGTGTGAAATGTTCTTCTATAAGAACACTTATTTCAGTAGTTTACTTTCATAGGAAGTATTTTTTCTAAAGTATTTTTCTGTTTTACTAGTCTGACAAGTTTATGGAGAGAAAGTATAGTTGAGAAATTGTTAAAAGCTAGATAAGGAAGTGTTCTAAGTGGAACTAACGTAAGTTTCAATACAACAGGAGGAAAAACGAGAGATGCCTTATACCAGTAACATAATACTGTGAGCATATCTTTGCCTGTTGAACTCAGATATGGGTTAATTGGAAGGCATTATGCATAGCGGTTGAGGGCTTGTGTGGCTTATGTCAGTAAGATAAGGAGGCTTTCACTTCTAGGAGCAGAGAATAAATCCATCCTGAGGCCTTAAGTGGACCAGGTTTGCTAATCTTGGGTCAGGCCTAGAAACCCTAAATGTAATCTGGCATTATCTGGACTCTGTCATGAGAAACAGCATGGTGCCTGAAATACCTCTCACCAGGGGGACGGTAATCCCTCGTTCACCTGCAGGTCAGACTTGCAGTCATTCTCCAGGGTAGTAGTGAGGAAACTTGCAGTGCAGCTGCATGCCTCATTTAATCGGTGACTGTTGAAGAGATGAGTTTCTGAAGTGCCAGGTCCCTGCTCTTACAAGCACCAGTACTCCATGTTCTTTCAAAATATGTATCGGAAGCCCAGAAATAGTTCGTCAGGTAGTTTTGTAGCCTCTACCATTTTATCTCTAACCCAGAATAAGTCTCTAATTCATTTTATCAGGAAATAGTACGGCACTTCTCTCCTAGTTCTCAGAGGTGCCATCATTGTAGTTCTCCTGTCTAATGTGTGTAGTGTTTCAGTACCCTTTCCCTAACTGTGACTTGTGACTACAGAAATACCATTTTCATAATGTTAAATGTTGACTTTTAAGAACAGGGCTTCTCTTGAGGAAAAATAAATTATTTTAGCTCTGACGTGGTAATGTGAAAATTCAGTGTTGTATATAACTACCATTTTATAGACATTTGCATTTCACAAAATTAATATTTTGAAACGCATTTGGATTGTGAACAAAATGTGGCTTTACTTCATAACCTGAAGCAATCAAAATTTTTCACAGTCTCTAAGACAGGATTTTCTTAAGCAGCATGTGTGATAGAACCATCGAAATATATGTCTGTCAGACTTATAACTCCTAAAAATATGTATGAGTTAGCTATCCTAAATAAATCTTGCACCATGAAACTTTATACATTTGAGCTACATTTGTAATTAATGTATAACATATTATGCTTTTGCTTAGACATACCATTTTCCACAAGCGAAGCCTTTGTTTGTGTGTTACTTTTTCTTTTGTGTAATGAGTTACTTTGTGTGACAGGTGGGAGATTCAAGAAAGAGATAGTAGTTGATGGACAAAGCTATCTGCTGCTGATTAGAGATGAAGGGGGCCCTCCGGAGGCACAGGTGAGCATTGTTTTTTGAACTTTGCAAGGCTAGACTAGAGATCATGAAAATGAATAACACATGTAATAAAATTATATCTCACTTGCTATAAGAAAGTGCAAAAAACTTAAGACAGTAGAGTGAGAAAACAAGTTTTCCTAGAAAGTTTGTTAAATGTGTTTAAACATATAAATGTGTTGGATTAAAACTTGCTCATGTAATTCAAAACAGAATACACTGATTGCCCTCCTATGAAGGCAGCCGAACATATTACTCCTGATGTGAACGCGGTACGTCGCAATCTGTTGAAGTGACGTAACCTGATAGCAAAGCTTTTCTAACAGCGAGATGAAAATGAAGATGTCTTTTGGGGGGAGAATTTCTATGCACTTGAATGTGTAAAAATGTGTGTATTTTAAAATTACATATGATTAATTGGTAGTGATTTCTGGGGCAGTAGTAAACGTCCTCTGGTGAAAGTTGGTTCTTTTGTTCTTATAAAATGGCTAGTTGTAAATTTCACTTGGATAAACGGGAAGAACATAGCCCATATGAAGATATCTGCCATCAATTGCACAATTCAGGGCTACAAAGCTACTTTACTGGCCAGATAACTGCACTAAATTACATTTTTATTAAATTTTCATATAAAAGGAAATGATTGAAGTTTGTGACTAAATATTTTTGTAATGTTATCATAGCAGAGGTCTTCACATTGAAATGTATTAGAAGTCTCTGCTATTAAACCGTTATCCTTTGTCATTCTACCTTATCTCTACTATTTTCACCTTATTTCTTCTTTATAGTGTTGTGAGACTGTTACTAGCTCTCTGGCCCCTCTGTATTCTTATGCAATTCCTGCTTGGCTGTTGAATGTTTATTTAACCTCTCTTGTCCTGTAAGAAGGCTGCCCTCCTACTGCACACAAGATTTGGATATCTCCAAAAAGGAGACAGATTGGTTATTTCTCTCTGGTTATTGAACTTGGGGATGATACAAGTTGAAACCATGAAAAGTTGCTATCTTCATGTGCTTGTATGGGCATTAGTACCAATGGTGAAACTCTGGCTACAGTCAGTGTTTCTGGGGCAATGAAGACAGCTCACCTTCTGGTTATTAGCAGGATTCCTGAACAGCGTTCACTGATGGAGCAGCGTCAGAGAATAAGCAGCAGGAGCTGTGGAGCGGCTCTGTTGCCAAAAAGCTGAATGGAGAGTTTCCAGCAACAACAGCAGCAGCTTCTGTTTCAGTGCCCCACTACTGCCCATTAGCAGATTAAAACCTTGTGGAAGAAGTTTAGACAAAGGAGAAGAGAAAAGGGTTAGGCAGAGGAATCAAGGCGTCTCAGAGGAGAACCCCTTAAGGGAAGTTACAAACAAAAGACAAGCTTATAGAGAGGATCTTAATTTTTAGTGGTTACTAAATTAAATGCATTTTAACATTGCTAGTTGGCACTTTAGTGCCCTGAAAAGTGAGGGTTTATAATCTAGACTAAACAAAGTAGGAAAATCCATGATAAAGGTGCAGTAAAGGATAATCCCTGTGTTTTGCCTTGCATTTTTTGTGCCAGGTTAATACAAAAACAGTTTGTAAAATGGCTCATTTTAAAGGATGACATCAGAGTGAAATATATTCTTTTGGGAAGCTGGTGGTAGTTTGCCTGTCATCCTTTTTAAAGCATGCCAATTGTGAATAAATCACCATTTTCATCGCTCACCTAATTCAGAACTATTAGTCTCCTGTGATAAAATGCAACAATTATGAGGGATTTGGCTCATGGTAGTTGCTGGGGGATGCAGAGCCTTGCATTTGTAGGCTACTGGTATGAATTTTTTTTGGCCTCATTTGAACAAATGTTCACCTAAAAATTGATGCCTGCTGTGTCATTCAACACAGTGAATGTCTATGAAATTGAACTGCCTCCTCTGTCTAGAGAGCTGTTCCCTGCCACAGTGCGATTTGACGCACATTGGTGAGGAAATGAAAGGGAAGCTTGAATTTGCCATTGCTAGTGCTGTTTTTTAAAGACTTTAGTTTCCCGTGTGGTGTTGTCGCATCATTATAATGTTAAATTACCTTTGACAGTGTGTAAATTATTTGTGTGTGTGTGTGTGTGTGTGTGTGTGTGTGTATATACCAGAATAGAAAGTGATCCCATGGTACTATGTTAAATATTCTCTGTTGGTGTATCTCATAACCTTTAATAGATAGAATACCTTTCCATCATTGTACACAGGTTTCACGAAAATTTTAATACAGTCTTCAAAAACCATTAGTCTCATAAATTATTCTTTAGGAATATCAGTGCTGCAAGCAAAGATTCTAGTCTGAATACAATTGATTCCATGGTCTGAGATTAATTATACATTAAAATCCACCAGCTAGACTTTCACTACAGTTCTTGTACTCCTCTCATGTTTTTCATTAGGCTTCCAGTGCTGACAGCAGTTCAGCTCACCTAACTCACTCATTGACGATGCTGAACGTTTCCTGCCATATATTATGTATTAGCACAATGCAGCATTGGCAAATCCATTGTATGGGGTTGGCTTATTAAATCTCTCTCTTGACGACTGTAAAGCTTTGTATTTGCTCCTTGGGTGCTAAGGATGTTAAATCGTGATTACCTGGCTAATTGTGTAGTCGATAAAGGGGCCCTCTGCAGAGCCACAGTGGGAGCTGGCTGGAGACGGGACCAAGCAGCCCTGGCTCACGCCAGCTCTGGACCTCTGTGCCTCTGCATTTTAAATGTAGTAAGAGCTGCCGAGCTCTTACTACATTTAAAATGCAGAGGCACAGTGTCCCGGACTGGCGAGAGCCGGGACTGCTTGGTCCCGGCTTGCACAGGGTCCAGCAACCTCTGTTTGCGGTGGCCTGGGCTGGCTGTGGACAGAGGCCGCTGCCGGAGCAGCCCCTGCCTGTGGCCAGCCGGAGCGACTGTGAACCAGGAGCTGCTTGGCAGCAACAGCCTCTATCCTCAGGGGGCCCAGCTCCCTGCTGAGATCCCCCTGGACAGAGGCTGCTTGGCAGCAACCTCCCCTATCCCCCTTCCCCTCCGCTGCCTCTGATAGGTTGATGGCACCACAGAGCCGGTGCTGGGGGGAACCGGCTTCTGTTCCCTCTATCCCCCCTGCTGCCTCTCATACTGAGGCAGCAAGTGGGGGTGGGGAGGCGAGTAGTCAAGAACTCCATTTGACTATCTAATAAGCATAGGCTTATCGGGTAGTTGAATAGTCGACTGCTTGCTTATTGGATATTTTCCCACTTGGTTAAGATATACATGTGTATTGAAGTAAATGGTACATAACAAGCTATTTGTAATCATTTAACTTGTATAAATGATTTGAATAGAAATAATGAGATGCAACACCCTTCATCCTCTGACATACCCTTTGAGTTCCTCTTTTCTCTCTGTTCAGTGAGCCTCAAGGGTTCATGTTTTCACCTTCTTTTATGCAACCGTGAAAGTTAGGAACTTTTAAATGCAAACTGATCTAAACATATGATCCTAGGCACTGGTGCTTTTAAAAAGTGTGAAACATTGCAAGAGTTAGTGATACTGAAGTAACAATGGGCACAAGCCCAAGAGAAGAATAGCACAAAACATAGATATGTATAAACAAACTACACTAATTATGGAGAGCATAAAGGAGTGTTGTCCAGTGGATAGGGCAATGGACTGGAGATTAGGACATTTGTTTACTATTCCCTCTCAGACACAGGGCTGTTGGATCACCATAGCCTCTGTTTCCCCAGCTGTAAAATAGTGATATTGATCTCCTTTGTAAAGCAGTTCAAGATCTACTGATGAGGTGCTATTATTTTTTTGCCTTGTCATCTCTTTGCAGTAGCATCTACTCTTGCTATGTATATGTGCAATGGGGCCCTGACTTGATTGGTTCTGACAGTGTTTGCATGATAATATTATGATTAATAACTATGGAGGGATAAGGTTGCAGCTGGTTAGCTTTGTATTGATGGAGTAGACACATTTATAAACTCATGTTATTAGCTTAAGAAATTCTTCTCTGTCCAGCTATAACCAAGGGGAATTTGCTGCCATGTTAATTTCTTTTAATATTGCTAACAAGTATTTGTGATCTGAAATTACCCCTCCAGTTATGGTTGTTTTAAGCCTTACCTGGGCACGGATGTGCCTCTCTTTCAGCAGATTTACGCCACCTGCAAAAAACAGTTCACTTTCCCCCTACAAAACCTAAGGCATAATCATTTTACTTAAACGTATATAATTAGGGCACTGGCAAATTTAGATATGTTAATTTCAGTTTTAGAACATCAAGAAATGCGAAATATATTTTGAGATTTTGCTTGGATCTGAAATGTAGTGAGTAAACTTGCAAACCCTTGAGCATAGTGTTCTGTTTTGAATGTCAGCGCTAATGCGAGTAGAGAAATCGAAATACAGATATCAACAGGATGAAGGGGAAGTGACGCAATAGGTGGTTGCACTAACCTTTCACTTCTGGAGTCGTGTTTTCAAATATCCATGCCGTTCTCAAGTGCAAAGCTTGGCAAGCTCATTTCATTTCCGGTTTCCATGTAACAAAACCCAGTTACTACTTTCAATATACCCAGAATTTACAGCATACATTTTGTATACCAGACGCTGCCTGGTTCAAGCCAAAATCCCTCACCACCACATGCAAATTCCCTGTAAAATTAAAAAGCAAGTTCAGAGTTATTAGTGTTAATGGTTAGATTTCCCAAATGTAGCATTCTTTCTCCCATCCCCTCAAGTCAGGGTAATTTAATTGCAACATTTGTATTGACTACTGCTTATTGCATTCCCACTGAATTGCTCTTCTTCCCTCCTCCCCTTCTTTTCTCTGTAGTTTGCCATGTGGGTTGATGCTGTTATATTTGTCTTCAGTTTGGAAGATGAAATTAGCTTCCAGACAGTTTACCACTACTACAGCCGTATGGCTAACTATCGCAACACTAGTGAAATCCCAATGGTACTAGTGGGAACCCAGGGTAAGTGCACTTTTGATTATAACCTTTCTAAGAAGATACCAGTAATCTTGTTGCTGTCTTTATATTCTGTTATCTTTGGCTAATTACCTGCCTGAAAGTGTATTTAAAGTGGGAGTTGTGTATTGAAATATTTTACAAACATTCTTCATTTGATCTATTTCCTTTTACGCCAGGCTTTTTTGGGAAATGACTGATCTTTCTACGCACATGGTTGGTAAAATGCAAAGCATTCCAGATGTTAAGAGAAAATTGCTGCTCTGGGATTAGTGTTCCAAACTCTGTCCAGTCATATCTGTTTTTTGCTCCATCAACAAGATGGTTTACATGCTTTGAGTTGAGTACACACACAAGTGTTTGTAGGATCATGATGTAAATTATGATGGGACTCAAATTGCTTAAAAGATCCAGCATAAACCATACCTTTATCCCTTAAATCACAACCGGAATAAGAGAAACTAAGACTTGGGAATCATTCTGCTATCAGTATTTATGAAAAAAGGAAGGTTGTCATATACAAGCCAGACCTCAGTCCTCTCTTAGATTTGCTGCACAGTCACTTGTGTTTTATGTCACTTGAAAAGAAACCCCACAATTTTACTTCATCCCAGTTAGGAAAAAAACTGTCCTGCAGGAACAATGCTAGAGCAGCATAGCCTTAGGCTAACAGAGGACTGGAGAGCTTTGGGTGTGTGCAGTTTCAGATCCTTTAATGAAAGATAGTATAGCAGCTTCTTATGCCCTGTTTCCCTCTTCTTCAGTGTTTTCAGCTGTGCTTCTAGACTCCCCTTTCCCTGTAGCCTGCAGCCAGGAGAGAAGTTGAGGATGGTTCAATGCAGGTCTAGATCTTCATTGCTTCCTCACCTCGTCTTTCTTTTTGCCAATTAAGACAATGCCTGAGGACAGGTTGACAGCCCAATTGCCTGACTGCAGACTCTATACCAAAGCAGGTCATTGCAAAGCCCGGGAAATAGGGGGAACATGGAGTGGAAAGACTAGTAAAGAGGCCATAAGCCGGAAGCAGGTGACAGATAAAATGGGGAAGTAGCTGATACAAAAAAATCCGAGGCTGAATAGAAGAAACTGCACTCAGAAATGGAAATGAATTGTTTAAAGGGACACTGTCAAGTTAAACATTTCACAATCTTTTTAACACCTGAGATTACTGCAAGAGAGAGGTTTGAGGGGAAGAATATTGTTCAAGTTTTCCTTGCTAGGTGTGTCACTTGTGGTGTTTTTCCTTACAATGATGTGGTTATCCTTGGAATTTTTGTCTTTCCCAGAACTCCAGGGAGGAGGAGGGGGAATTTTAAAGGTAGTGGGTCTGGGAGGTAGCGAGGCAGGAGCAAAGGGTGATACAGGGCACCATTCTTAGCTATGCGTCAAGGTGACAGTGTCCACTTTAATGTGATAGTAGCGATTCTATCTGACTCATTTCTGCTACCAGTCCCACTAATTGTAGCTGTTCGATTCTGAAGTGAAATCTCCTAAACTGTTAGCATCTGTTTCCCTGCTGCTTCTGCTGCCAAAGGTGAATCCTCTTCCCAGTAGGAAAATGGATAGGGGGATAAAAGGGGAATATTCCCCCCCCCAATCTTCTGGTGAAATTCAGGGCCATATTTTCACACACAAACAGCATTTGAAACAAAAAAGATATTTACACGATTCTGCTGATTTTTAGCTGCATTTATTGTGCACGTGCCTTCAGCACCCTCTGCTGGTTTTACAAAGAAAAATCACTAGGTTTGCTTCCATGGAGATGTGTGTGGTTTTTTTTTTTTTTACCTTTCAGCTGTCAGATAATAATAGATGGCAATATAAAAACCAATATGCTCCATTTGGTACATGTCACATGTAAGATTTAAAATGTATGAAACTTTACCCAAAGTAATATATTTCAGATAGGAATGCCCTGTGTAGTATTGATTCACAGTAATTGGAGTTTATATTCAAGTTAAAATAAGGTTTTTTTTTCTCATGGGAGTCTCATTGTTTTTTTACTAAATACAGAGTGGCTGAGACTTGGCTACATTTTCTGATCACTTTTGCAATGCTCTGGTTCTTTGCATTGTTACTCTAAGCTGCCATGGGAATTAGGCAAATTTTATTATGATGTGTGTTAGTCTGAATTATAATGGGGTGTAGCACTATACATCTTCAACATATTTTACAGTGTTAACTAGCTTTTATAATGCCCTGACAAGTGGGTAAGTTAAGTCTAAAATCCCTATTACAATAAATTGCAGTTTCAAACAATATATACAATATGATTATTGATCTGTCATATGTTCCCTGAATAAACTCTTGAAAGGAATATTGTGAAGGGGTTTTTAATTTTAACAGCTCACTAAATCCCCTCCTCAGATCTTCTCATTAGCTGTTTGGGATAACGGCATCTCCCCACTGTAAAATGAATGAGGGCCATCCTGAAGGTGATAGGTTGCTAATGCAGAATTCACAAATGTATATCTAAAAATATAGGTTTTAGATAATAGGATTCTATTTACCTGTGTTTTCCTGAGAAGAGTCCAAGATGCACCTCTGAACATTAATTCTGTTGTGCAGTATCTCTTGAGGAACCATTGTCTCTTTGAAAATATGTAATATAGGTTCAGAGGAAAAATTATGGCGGACACATGTCTTAGACAATAAAGAATGTACACAAAAAGTAGCTTGTGGTGGATGTGTATTATACACACAAAGGGAAAGGGTTCAAGTTGTAAATGGAATCTTAAATTGACGTTACCTGGCTTTGCTTATCTTTGTAACCTTTTGTCTCTGTGTGAAGTTTCTTGTATGGATTTGGTTTTAGGATTGCATTTAAGCGCTTTGTAGGCTCTGTAGGCATGGGCTGTTCTGTAGATACAAATTGCTGCTGTTGAATACTGTACAGGATATCTTATCATGATAAAAGTGCTAATGCTGTTGCTTTTTCCCCCCTGCACGCTGTTACTGTAGATGCTATAAGTTCAAACAATCCCCGGGTTATTGATGATGGCAGAGCTAGGAAGCTATCAAATGATTTGAAGAGATGCACTTACTATGAAACCTGTGCTACTTACGGGCTGAATGTGGAAAGGGTCTTCCAAGACGGTAAGGATGGATTTTTTTTTTCCTACTCAGTATCTCAAAGTATACAAAGTATACAGTAGTCAAATAACTATTCTCCTGATTAATGGCCATTGCCTGCTGCAGAGTTCAGAAGGTTTAATCCTGGCTGGGATTTATTATTTTGGTGGCACCTTGAGTCCCAGGTAGGAATTTCTTGTTATGCTCAGCACTGTGATCTCACGCCCAGCCTTTTATCCAGCTAGCCAGCTGTCTTCAGCTGCTGGGTTCATTAGAACCATACTATCATGAATACATTTGCTATTTCTGCAGGTTGTATTTGTATTTCTTCTTCGGTGGTGCTCCACTTGAGGTGTCGGGCTCATTCCGGCGCTGCAGGTCGGAGAGTCGTCAGCATAAATGCATAAAACAAGTATTCAAATTATCTCTTGGCATCCACTTTAATGTTAACAGTTGGCAATTTCTCCTAGCCCTCAGCATCAGAGAAGGATTGAGTCGGGAATTAAAAGAGAGGGAGTGTAACTTTATGGACTAATTTGAGAAAGATGTTGCAAATCACTAATATAGCATGGAAGAAAAACATTAAATATGTAACTTGACCAACATTTGTTTAGTTGGACTGTTACTCCTGCAGTAAGCTCCATTGTGTACCTAAGGGGCAAACAGTGGTTAAATAAAAATAATAAAACAAAAGTGGAGATAACCATTGCAGTTCCTAAATATCTTGTGTATGAAACAAGTCACTGTGCTCCCTCTAGTGGTAATTCCACATACTGTGTGTATTTGAGGCATCTATGATCTTCCACTGTACTCAGTACCTCACTTCACCCCGTACCTGTAAACTGGCCACTACAGAAATTATTCTGCTTCTTCAACAAAATCTTTGAATTAGTTAAACTATTTCCTCAAATTCCTGATCCCTTGCCATGTTACAGTCCCTGCGTTTTCTCTTCTAAGAGCTACACTTGCTGTAGCTACATGAGATCCCAGCTCATCAATAAGTGTCTAAGGCTACACCACAGACCACCTTTGGTGGCATGTAGTACACGTGTAGCTACCTGCTGCAGGGAACAGCAGGCTGAGTCCATGCTGTGGTGTGTTGCTGTGTGTGTGAGGAAAGGCACTGGCAACCTTTTTTCCCCTGCCAGAGTCTTTCTCGGGAGGAGAAAGACTCTAAGAGTGGAGCCTTTCCCTGTTGTGGAGTGTTTCTCTGTGGTGAGGCAGGGCTCAAGCTGTGGGGAACTGCCCGGGTTTTTCTCCATCGCTTCCCCAGTGCCAGAGCCTTCCTCTGCGGTGGGGAAAGGCTCCATTAGTGGGGAGACAGCAGCACACTTAAGTGCTAAAAGTCTCCGTGTAGCCAGGAAGGCAGTGCTTGAACAAGTCCCCTCCTTTCAAGTGGATCTTTACTTCCCTAAGCCATTCCTCACTGGCCACAATGCTATTTATAACTTTGGAAGGCCAGATATTTAGGGATGTAGACCACATACCACCCAAAGAGGTGTGTAGTGTAGATTAGCATCGCGTGCGCAAAAGTAGTGAGGAAAAATGGACCAAGCAGACTCTCGGCAAGTGAGAGTGTTGAAGTAAATTGCTGATGGCTTAAAAATAACTTCTCTATTTGGAATTTGTTCTTAACACTTCAGCTACTACAATGTTTGCCATGTCGTTAAACATGGGTTTAAGGAGAAATCCATTGTGTTCTCTTTGTATTCCCTGTATCAAAGGTTAATTTCTAAGATTTTTCATGTAAGAAAGTAAAAGAGCTCCATTTCCTGGTTTGCAATGAACTGCAGTTTATTTTTCCATTGCTAATACCCTAGGCAACATTTAAAAAGAATGATAAGTCCCGGGGCACCTTCAAGACCAACCAAAATATGTAGAATCGTAGGCAAGGCCCATGTCATCAGATGAATTGGAGTGGAAATAACCAAGAAGTACCTGTCAATTGTAGGACCCATGTTAATGAGGCTAATTAAGTCAGCTGGATGTGTCCCACACGTGGCTTTTGATGTGGAAATGGCAACATTGTCCTTCTTATCAACTAGAAAAACTTTTGCAGTGCCGTCCCCTCTCACGTCTGATCTAGGGAGATGGGACTTGCAGAACTGTACAGTGATACAACTCCTCCGCTTGTGCATATGTGTACTAGATAAGCTGCTGGTTATGTGTGGCGGCCCTTTCCTAGAATGTCAGTGATGCTATGTAGTGAATACAAGGAGTAAATATAGTGTGGGAAAATTCTTCGAATATGTGACGTGATGGTGCATTTTAAACGCTCAATATGCTGAGTGGCATAAAATAGCCTATGCATGAAGTGCTTTTCAGGTGAGGTCAGCAAGGAAGTGTAGGGCAGCTCCTGTTCCCATTGAAGTCAGTGAGGGTGTTGCCATTGACTTAAGAAAAGAAAAGAAAAAAAAAAGAGGTGTCTTTGGGCCAAATACATTCCTTACCTGGACTGCTTTCAATGTTAGTAGTAGTATTTATTAATAGTTACTGTTTGTTCAGGGCACTTTACAAAACAGGAAGACATTATCTTTTGCTTGAAGTCTTAATTTTAGGGACTTCCTATGATGACTATGCATGAAAACAAACAAACAAAAACAAAAAAGCAAGGAGAGGATGGGATGTATGAAGGCATACTGTAGGGATAAGATTCCCCAGTACAGGTATGCGAACGTTTTCATGGCTCAATTACCATTTTAAAATCTTATTTAATTAAAATATTTTGACTTGATGCTTGTAGCCTTTGTAGAATATTTCAGTTTTTAAGAAAGATTTAATAGTTGTGTCTAACATAATTGCATACAAAGTTTGAGGTGACCTAATAACTCCTAATAAAATTGGCTTTCTTCTTCAGTAGAATGTGTCTGTCTGTGGAACAGGCAAGCTTTAAAACATGACCTGTTTTGCAAAATCTTCACCAATTATGCACTCTTTATAAAAGTACTGTTCACAGTGGGTGTGTCTAGACTACAGGGTTTTTCCGAAAAAAGTGACCTTTATTCAAAAAAACTTCACCTGCTCTAGAGTGCTGCCACGTTCTTTCAAAAGTAAATCAAAAGAACACAGCAGTTTTTTTGACTGGGGAAAACCTCATTTTACGAGAAATAATGCCTTTTTTTGAAAGTGCTCTTTCGAAAAAAGGCATTATTGAATGCCAACTGTGCTTTTTCAAAAGAGAGCATCCAGACTGCTTGGGTGCTCTTTCAAAAAAGCGGCTTGCTTTTTCGAAAGAAGTGGTTGCAGCCTAGATGCTCTCTTTCGAAAGAGACTTTTTCAAACTGTTCTTTCGAAAAAGCCTCTTTCGAAAGAGGATTGTAGTATAGACCTACCCAGCGTGATGCAGGAATGCAGCAGATTATCAGAGGGTATGTAAGAAAATTAATTAATGGAGCCATTAATAAGACAAGTTTACAGGTATCAAAATTATTTGTAAAATACACCAGCTTCATAAATACCCTTTTTTGGATTTTGTACTGTATATAGATTTGTATTAGCTTGTGTGGGGCTGATAGAGGGAAGGTAACTTTCTCTATTAAATTTTATATGACCCTTCACGTTGGTTGGTTGGTTGTAATAATGTGTATGATCATATTTCTATATATTATAGATGAATGTGTGTTATCCAGTCACCTATTTTTTTATTCCTCTACTACTACTTAGTTGTCATTGCTGTCCTTTCATTCTGTTTTAGATTTCCCAGTAATGGAGCGTGGTAGTGAGCATCGTATAAAGAACAGAAATATAGAATTGGTAGTATATATATATATTTTTAGCAAGAGCTAGAAACTCCTGTAATAGAATTCAAATATATTAAAAAATGACCCATAATTTTACACTTACAAATACTTGTGCATATAGGTGATGGAATATAGCCATCTAGGAGCTCACAGCTTACTTCCACTATCAAGAAGTTAATCAACGCAAATTCTATTATGCAACTTGCAGTTCATCAGAACTTCAAAATTTCCAAATTTGTATAATAACCATCCCTAGGTTTCTTTCATCTTATCTAGTTGGAATTTAATTTTATTGTTTATGGACACTTCTAATAGCTATTTGTTCTCTTCTGTATTTTCTGCCTTGACTGATGTTGATAGATCCTCCTAATTAAATTTCCACTGCAAACTTCAGTAAAATGCTGCTTGCTCCTTCATTCAGATATTGTTGAGTAAGACTGGATGGAGAATTGATTTTTGCATTAGCCACCTCCATGCTCTTGCACAGTGCGATCAGTTGCTGTTGATCCATAACCATTGATGATCTTTTAGCCACTTTTCAGTCTACTTCCCTGTTCCTGTCAATAAGCTAATTGATTTTCTTTTCAAGTACAGTTTTGTGAAATGGTAGCTCATGCTTTATGAAAATCCAAATATATTGCATCTGGCATGTTCAAGTAATGGAAATTTTGCTCTTACCTTAAATCGCATTAGTCTTGGAAGAGCTATTAAAGTTTGTTTTGTCACTATCAGTTTTTTTAGGACTAAGCAATTAACGGCTTGAGTATTTCTTAATATAAATTATTGGTCCTTAAAATTTGAATTGTAGAAATTTTAATTGCTAGGCTAGCTCAGGTTTTTTTAAATTTTAAATCTGTTCTAATGGTTCACAGTTTTTCAAAAGCGATTATTTGTGGTGTAATAAATGTAGTTAATTCTCTTCATTCCTTAAGGTTTCTAAATCTGGTCTAATATGTATATGTCCAGAATGTCTCTTACATGTTTTTATTGGGAGTTATTTTTGCTGGCCCATGTTCTCTTATTAATTATTTAAGCTTCATTAAATTGAAAATGTGATTCTTAAAACAAACAAAACCCACACATGATAAATGAGAGCCTGGTTTTGCTGCTCTTCTGCATTGTCTTCTGTGGGACTATTGTGGGATAGGATGCTATTGTGTGTGTTTCAGGATGGCCGAATATGCCATGAATTACTGCTCTATATAAAAAGAAAATGGGGTTTATTTGTAAGTGTGGTTTTGTGTGTCAAAATGTTAAGGCCATAGGCTGTTTAATTGGGGTTTATTTGTTTTTTGGTACTTCAAAAATTGTGATTTTTTTTTTGTAAAAGTACAATAGATCTATTTAAAAAAAAAAATCTCATTAAGCTGTAGCTCTCTTTTGCCACACATCAAAATAGCTTTATCAGTGAAACTGAAATGGCTATTTTTAATACTCCTTGTTGGCGCAGTATTGTACAGTGTTCTGCCCCAGGATGTGTCTCTAATTACTTTAGCCTGCTCGGATTAGCTTGATGTACCATTAATGCTTAAGAATTGCTCTTACTTTTGCTCATGATGTATTTATATTTGCATATCTTTTTGGTTTCTTCAGATTTTCTGTTGTGTGATCCATTTAACCCCATTCTACATATCTGTCTTAGTATACACCAATAGAGAATGTCAAACCCTTATCTGCTGTGTAGTTTGCTTGCATCAGGTGCAAACTGATTCAAAGTTGTTAATATGATCGTATAATTTGCGTTTAATGGTCAGCCTGATACTGTAGTGTAGAAGTCCATTTATTTTTCTCTTGTACTTAACAGCTGCGGAATTTGGAGAGAGTTGTATATTTTTAAGCACAACTTAAACATGAACATCATTCAGGGTTACTATTCCTCACCAATGAATTGTTAATATAAATTAAAGATGTACAGAACACAAATAGGTTTATAATCGGTTTTTCACATTTTCCAATTTCTCAAGTAGATCTCTTTTTAAAAAAAACCAATTGCTTTACAAATGTGAGCTCTCATTTTGATAGAGCTAATGGACAATTATTTAAGTCTGGCTCTTAGAGAGATGTTAGCAATGAGTCTTGAGAGAAAAAGCTTTACTGAAATTTCAGTGTTGTTTACTGTCTAATTGTTAAGGTGCCGCTAGACAAATTAGAGCTGGCACTGGAAATAAGTCATCACTTGAATGGAATCTTTCAATGTGATTTAATTATCCCAATTACTGCGGATAGCATGGCTGCAATCAAGTTTAATGAAAGGTGAATTCCTTAGCTTCTGAAATGGTTTAGAACATGTGCCAAAGGAGGAAAAAGGTACAAGGCTCAAAAAAAGTAGCTTGTTCAAGCTATGTATCTAGCAGGATAATTGGCGGGATATTTGTATGACCGCAGGATCTAGCCTCTAATCAATTCAGCTGCTCCCGACTTGCTTTTTTCCTTTTGTAATCCACCACATTAACTGCTGCTACAACATTCACAACTAAAGACTTAATGTAATGGTGAAGTGATAGACTGGAATGCACTGTGTTCTGGGTTATTTGGATCAGGAGAAAATTGACCCCAATTAATAATTTGTACCCTTTGCTATGTCAACAGTGTCAGGTTGAAGGAATGGGGAAGTAGAGCTGTTAGAATCTTGGAATGCCTACTGAACATTACATTGTTTGGGGGTTTTTTTATGCTGTGTATATATACATATATATAGGCAATGCATATGGAGATTAAAAAAAAATTTCCACATTCTGCCCACTGTATTACTGACCCAACTGTGTGAGTAGAAAGGTGTTTTAATAGAGAGTGTAGGATAAGGATGACACATTATCCCTTGTACCTTGGGATTGCAAAGAGAGGCTGTCATTCACTATCAGTTTTATAGAATCCATTTTTATAGATGTATTTTCATTAAGAAATGCTAATCAGCTTAATGGCTAGCGAATAAAGTCTTAGTCCTATTTACACTGACAGATTTTAGGAAGAGGCAATCTTCACTCTTAGACTAGACGTGGCCCTAAGGGTTCCTCGGTTGGAAGTCAGATGCTAGAGCTATGTGGATCCAAAGTGCAATGCAGAGCAAGAGAGCAGGTCCTCTGGCTTCTGTAATTACTTCGATTTCAGTAATGTACAGCTGTGACCTTTCGGTAGAATGCTTATGGCTACAGTGTGGCATCTGAAGTGACATGCAGCCTTGATTACCCATTAGCTAGACTAGTCAACGGTGGACAATATCAGCCTGTTTGAATTCTAATTTAAGCAGGCTGATACTCAGCCCAGCAGCATTGGGTATTAACCCTTTGTCTCTACTTAGTCACAGATATTCATATTTTTTCTTTTTTAACAAAACTCTTAAGAGACCCAATTATTTTTGTGCACTTTTAGCCTCATATCTCATAAAAATCTCATATCTGGCTTTCTTTTAAAGTTACCATTTGCATCAGGTGAAGATACATTTTAGTGTAACATTCTTTTTTCATGGGAATAAAGCATGTGAAATGTTTGTTTGACCATAATTCATGAGCCGCGAATTGTTACGCCTAGTCTTGTAATCAGACATAACTATCTATCTAACATTTGATCTTTTTTGCTAAGTCTTGTTTTTTAGTAGTACTGTATATTTCTGTTATGGATTAATTGATGAGTATTCAATATCTAATTTCATTTTTGGAAAATGCATAGAGAATAGGCTTGCTAGTGCAATCAATGCTGTTTTTGTTTGAATGTTATAAAAACATTTGTCTTCTCTTAACTTGATTTGGAGGATATGTTTTCTTGAATACTGGGGGGTTTTTTGGAGGGGGCCTCTTGTGTCACACACTCTCTCTCTCTCTGTCTGTCTGTTTTATATGAGTGACTCCCGAAGTTGTTGCAGATTACAGAGTATCCTCTTCACTAAAAATGATAAAGCAAGTGTTCAAAGGGGATTGTATTTATAAGACTTTAATACCATTCTCTGGACACGCCCTTACCCTGATTCTGATATTACATATAAGGTGAAATTTTCAAAGATTCCTAGTCTATCTGAATGTCAGAAATGCTTTGGCGAATTGATTTACTAAGCTTAATTTGGTGCAATTAAGGAAAAAAATTACCTTAATTTTGTTTTGTTGCAACATTATTGTGTTTCTGTGGAACAAAGAATATTTTTCTATCTGCAGAACTTATTGGATATTTCATCAAAAGCTGTGGAAAAAATAAAGCTCCTTGTAATTTAGGAAGTGGTCACAAGGGAGCAGTGTAACAGTATCCAAGGATTGCTTTTAGGCAGCTTCCCCTCCTCCCTGTTACTGTTGAGAATACAGGCATAATAAAACTAACATACTGGTTTAAGAGATCATTTAGCCCTGTAATAAGACACACTCCATAAAGTATGTGGAGTTATTGGATCAGCAGTATACAGAAGTAGAACTTAAAAAGAGAGGGAAAAAAAAGAATTTTAGCTCTTTGGAAAAATGAAGGGGAAAGGAGTAAAAAGGTTAAATAGTACAGAAAACTAAAATCTCTCTGGATTTCTTCAGCATATTAAAAATAAGTGATGGTCAGGAGCTAGCAAATGACTGATCTGCTATTATAATAAAATAATTTGAATATAAAATCTCCCCATACTCCTATTGGAGTTCTGAGCATCTGCTCTACTTTTTCCCTGGTGAAGACTCCATTGTGGAGGGCCCCGTGTTCCATTCACAGTAGTACTCTGTTGAATTAGCTTCATAATCAATCAGACTGCTCATAAACTGTCCAAAGGGACTCTAGCAGCAAGCTATGCACTCTGCAGGGCAGGGGCCTAGCATTCCACTTTTACACCAGATTGAAGTTATCTGAAGCTGGTTTAAAAAAAAAAAAGTCAGTCCACTTTACGAATGAAATATGAAATAGAAGAGCATGATCAGTGTGATATGGCTCATTATTTAACTTTATATTGAATCTACTATATATTTTAGAGAGTTTCTATGTCAGTGTGTCCAAACATCCATTTGTTCAAGAACTCCTCTGAAATGGTAAAAGGTAAGGCCACCAAATTTGGTAGGCAACTTCCTCTTATAACTTAAAGCAAGGTCAAGGTTTGGCTATGCCAGGACAACGGGGTGTGCTTGGAATGCGATTGTTTCACATCAAATGGAAAGGGATGGTGTGATAGCAGGGACAGTTATGCTCACAAATTACCACTGGGGGGGGCAACAAACACCCAACCCAAAGGAGCAGACACTGGCCGGCAGCACGGCCCCCGCTGCCATGGCTTCTCCCGAGGAACAGTCACTCACTGCGCCAAGCAGCCTCAGCCACCCCAGGCTGGCCCTGGGGAAAAGCCAGCAGGTGGCCCATGCATCCCTCCTTGTCCCAAGCCAGTCCACCCATTCAATGCCAGCCATGGGGAGGAGCCAGTGGGAGGCCTGCTGGATGCTTCTGCTAAAATGATCAGATTGTTTTTTAAATGACATTTGTTGTTGGGGTATGCACGTGTGTGTGTGCGTGCGCATGCGCTTTGTTTTGCAGCTGTTAGCACTGGAAAGTTTTTTTTCGCTTAATGAGCATTTTGATTATTTGATCTCAGATTTGCAACAAAGTTCGAATTTGGTGGCCAGTTCTTCTGGGAAATCACATAAATCCTCGATGAGAAACAATGAGAAATTCGGTGGCTCCTTAGAGCTTTCGTGGGCAAAACCCACAGTGTCATATGAGATAAGCTTGATGTACGATACAGCATTCCTTCTTGGCCCAAAACTGTGTTTTCCCATGGTTCTGCTTCGGCAATGTACTGAAGCATGTGTGTAGTCTCACCAATTCCAGTGAAACAATTCATGTGCTGACGTACCTGTCGGTGATGCTACTCAAATGCTGTCATGTTTTTCTGAATTCATGGCCAAATCTGCAGCCGTTAACCATATTAACATTCAGAGCTTCCTTACCATGCCCTGAGAAATAAGAAACTAGTTAGGACTGGACACCCCCAGCGAGAGTTTCAGAGCAGAACATAGCACAGACTCTTTGATCGACCAGCAACAGAATATCCTGCATCTTAAATTATCACATTCAGTCAGTTTGCCAACCTCCTTATTTTAAACTAAGAAATCATCAGCTCCTCTGTTTAGTTATAGTTTTCCTTTGAATAATATTTTTCCCCTTTTTCCCCATTGCTTATATTTCTCCTTAAAGGAGGAAATAAACTGATTAAAAATAATTAAAATAATATCTGACGAAACAATCTTTAGTTTATTTTGTTCAGGCATACAAATAGCATGGCTCTTGGAAAAACTTACTGAATTAAGCCAAAAAGCTGTTAAAGTAGGTTCAGAGCTCTACCTACCATTTCTACATTTCCTCCCTGTTATATGCTAATAGTGGAAACAGAAGTGTAAAGGTCTTTATTTAGCAAGGAAAATGTCCCTAGTCAATGGTACATACATGCAGTGTGGAGAAGTAAATGTTGCCTTGACTTGTTTTTTGCAAATTTTCTTTTATGCACTTAATTGTTTTTCTTTAAAGCTTAATGTGGGTAATGCTAATTTTTGTACTTAATATTAACACTCCACTGCAACTATTACTGCTTTTGCATGAACCATGCTGTTTTCATTCATTAATCAAGTGAGTCAGGAGGCCTCATACTTGAAACTATCACCACTTTATTTTCTATTTCCAGGAGCGTTCATTATAGTGTCCACTTGCATGCTGAGACAGGCTTGTGCCAAAGCCCATTGACTTCAGTGGGCTGTGAAGCAGATGCATAACACTCAGAACTTAAGGACCACATGCCGTTCCGGTTGTGCTGATCTTGTCAGTGTTCAGAAAACAGAGTTTCCCTAGAATGTTGAAGAAGAGGGTCATCAAGTGAGAAAAGTGACAGTTAATGGGAGACAGCAAGCTGGAAGGTGAATGTTGACTAATTGAGGGAAGTATCTGGAAGAGCGCTTTGACCCCAACTCTGGAAGTAGGGTCTCTTGTGGAGGGAAGAAGAAATGTGTGGAAGGTGATCTTCTGCACAGAGGACACCTAGGATTTGAAGAACAAGGCTAGAAAAGAAATGGCAGGACCAACAGTTATTTGTCCAGGGCTCGCAGGTGAAGGTGGCTGCTGGTAACTCATTTGTGTGGTACTATATGTACATTGAAAAGTGTGGAAGAGAAACAAGAATGATGTGTGCAGAAACACAAATAGCTTGATTCAATCTGCTCTTTAAATTCATTAGTTCTAATTTGACATTTGTCTTGATCCAGAAGTCAGTCCTGTTGTGTATTTAGAGTACATGGTCCAATGCAAATAACCACGGTTTGGTGAGTGCAATCTGGAACATAATGACAGTGTGGAATTGCTGACCTGTAATGAGTTGCCCACAATTTTAAAACCTTTTATGTAAGCATCTGAAAAGTCAACCTTTAATGGCAGAACTCAGGATGCAACTTGACTCTTTTTTCACCTTTAGATGGTATTCAGGAATGATCTGGCGTGTTTAGTAAAATCTAATGCCGATATCACAGTCCCTGGTCATAAGGAAGAGCATTGACTGTGTGGTGATTGATGGCATTTCAGAGAGCTCTGCATATACTTATCGTTGGAGTGTATCTCTTACTGGAATCCAGAAAATTCCTGCACCTTGGATTTGCCAGAGAGGATGGCTTAGCAAATTTGCTAAGTACCTCACAAGCAAATAAGGCATGTTCCTTACAATCAAAATATCAGACACAACGAAAAGGATAAAAAACAACGGGAGAAAGGAAGCACAAATGTAAGGTTATTGAGGTGTGTCTTGGGGAACTCTTAAATTGCTAAGATATGGACATATTGTTTTTTAAAAAATCCAATTGGATTTAATTTGAGTAGTGAGGAAGTGGAGCTGCTGACAGGCGTTTGGGAAAGAATGTGAACGTGGGCAAGGATTGGGAGAGCAGGAGATGGGGAAGAGAAAAGGCGAGGGAGGGACGTGTATTGGGAGAAGCTGAGGATCAGGAGAAGAGGATCAAAAGCCTGGTGGCATAGGGCAGGTAGATGGAGTCAGATGGTCATGGGCTGCTTCTAATAGAGTTTTGCCTTCGGAGGTGTCGGTGTGATCCTTGGGCTACCTGCCTCAGGATCCCGAGATGAGAATAATGCAGATGGTAACCATTTAGTTTAGGGGAGAAAGCTTGACTTAATCCCATGGTGGCCAACACTGCTAGCTACTAGCCCCATGTGGCTAGTTGACTGGTTGAGTGTGCCTACTTCACTATAGCAGCAGTCACTATAGTGGCTACTGCTTCAGAACTGGTTGGGCACCATGGACTTAATCTCTTCCCCTGGCTGTAGCTAGTGCCTGGCACGTTGGGATTTTGTTTTATTTCTAACGTGACCCTGATTGCTGCTGCTGTTCTTCATTAAGTATTGTGTTCAATTCATTTAAAATCTCAGCTAGCAATCAACGGTTGCTATTAAATTCAGACTTAAGTTAGCAAAGAATAAGATTCTGCATAAATACCTGTCTAGAGTATAGTGCCCTGTTATTTCAGGTAGCATGCAGAAGTATCTCTGTATTTCTATTGCTAATCTGTTTCCGCTATATTGTTGTTTTGCAGGCTGCAGTATCCCTTTCAGTTTTGCTGTTAGCACACTGTGGGAACATGCTGCTGCTAAGTGTTACTGAATCAGACCTTGCAGAGTTTTGTTCTGAATAGATTGGAAATAAGCAGCCATCCTGTGAGTGTGAGAGGGGTAAGGTTATGCAGACTATCCTGTTGACAGGTTTTCAGTGCAACATTTCGTGGTGGGCCCACTGCAGGAGGCTGTGAACAATTCCCAGCTTCCTTTCAATGCCAAGGGTTCTGAATGACAGTCTGATTTCTTGACTTTATCAAGTTATTCTGCAACCAGCATCACACAGGGCGCTCAGCTACAGGGGATGTATCTGAATGCAAGAATCAGAAATACAGCTCACTTTCTGTAATGGTTGCTAGCTAGATCCTTAAGCTCTGCTTCAGCTGTTGCTAATGATGTTGTAATGGGGGCTGGTTGAGTTCATCACAAGGTTAGATAGGGGGCAGAAGGGGTTTCACCAGAGCATATGCTACTTGAAGTGGTAGCCATTTAAATCCCTTTGTCACATCGACATCCCTTTCCTTATTTCCGACAGGCTTGTTTTCTCAAGGCCCTTCAAAACCACTGCTAGTTTTCAGCCCTTTTTTGGGGGCAGGCCATCGTTCACATTGCTCTTCTTTAGGACTCTTACTGTAGGCTGTTGAATTCTATATCGTGCTAGTATTTAGAGTGAGGTTTCTAACTGACATCATAAGAGAACTGCTTTAATGCTTATATTTTGTTCAGTAATCGATTGCAGTGGTTCCTGACCTTTTTTATACTGGGGACCAGCAAACCCACTCTCAAACGTTTGGTGGACTGGTAACATTTTATTTTCATATTTGCTTATTCATTACACAATTCATTCATATACATGAATATGCAAATATGAAAATAAAATCATAGAATCATAGAATACTAGGACTGGAAGGGACCTCGAGAGGCCAT
>JANRFK010006693.1:2671050-2682169 GCA_030068395.1 Apalone spinifera
AGAGTAGAGCGGAGGAATGACTTCTAGTGTCTTGCTCACCTCAGCGCCAGCCCCACCGTCACCGCGGCCCGGCAGTTGGGAACTGCTGATCTATTGTACCTGTTCTGAAAAAGTATATAAATTAGCACAGTCTGTTTTTCAAGAAGATAGGAGTTTAGCATGACATGTCTGAGAAATGTTTGGATTTTTAATTGTCCTTAATGTGTCCTCAGTCTGTTTGATAAAGCTTGAATCTTTTAATTGTAAATATGATGGAGGTTTTTTTTAGTTTGACCTTTAGTTTAACCTCTGGGTTTTCTCAAATTCATTCCAAGCATATTCAGTGGCTGAGTAATAATGAAAGAACATATTTTGGGTAAAATTGTTAAAAGTGCCCAAATGCAAAGATGCTTAGCAAGAGGTAAGGACGGGTATAGAGAGACAATATAGCAGTATAACTAGTTCTGTAACACAAGGATACAGAATATGAATATCCAGCTGGGAGAATAGCCAGAATGTCATTAGAACAATGTCACTGCCTGTTAAGTTTCACAGCTTTACACAGGAATTAAATATGTGAAAAGAACTGCTGTTACTAGACTGAGTGGACATAATCAAGATATACGTACCTGAGTGTGCTCAGGGTGGATTTTTAAAAATGTTTCAAGATTTAATTTCAACTTGCTGTCAACTTCTCTCTGCATCTTCCTATGTATGCTGTATTCCCCTTTGCCTTTACAGTGATTTCTTGATTCTTCACTTAGAACCAAACTTTTGTTGATTCCTACCATATTTTTGTCTGAGTTTTCTGTGATTTTTTTTTTGGTAAAGTTTAAATATTCTGATGTGAGTGAGTAGTTGGTCCATTTTTATCAAATACCCTTGGCATTGGCTGCTGTGTTTTCTGAATTGATGCGGGTTTTACACACGAAAGCGTATGCCCTATTCCGTTAGTCTCTAAGGTACCGCAGGACTCCTTGTTGTCATCCTATAAAATATTTGAAATTAACATAATCTGTTGGTGACATTTGATCCTGAGACTGGACATGTATGAAGTCCATGTTTTAAACAATATTTATCAAAAAAATAAAAATAGTGTCTGAACCATTTGGCAAATTTTACCTTTGGTACCAGGTACAACTCACACTGAAATATTTATTTTGAAGGCAGCTGCGTGTACGTATATAAAGGCAGAATTCAACCCAAACAACCATATAACAGCCCTGTAACTTGTTTCTGTTTTCTC
Source organism: Apalone spinifera (assembly GCA_030068395.1). NCBI lineage: Eukaryota > Metazoa > Chordata > Testudines > Trionychidae > Apalone > Apalone spinifera. The sequence continues at coordinate 2,672,276 of JANRFK010006693.1, forward strand.
TCATGCATGCGTACAAAAATTCTCGAGTTCTGGCTCCCGTCCATTCACTGTAGGGGTGTGTGCTCGCCACAGGCGCTGGTTTCAGAAGATTTTGCACTAGCAGCACCCGCAGGGATAGCCAGCTCAGTTCCCCCTGGAGTGGTGCACACATGCCGCACTCTGTAGGGCACGTCCGGCCCCCCTTCATCCTCAGTTCCTTCTTGCTGCCAGTAACGATGCTTGGAATTTGCTTGCCTCAGCGTTAGCTGTCCCTCCCTTTTCAGTTCCTGGGCTTGGTTTTCCCTGTGCTAGTTTTCATTCATAGGTTGTTTATTGGACAAGTCAGATAGTGTAGCTCCCACAGGGACTGACCTTGTCCCCGATATCATATCAGTTGCAATCAGCCCATGCCAATTAGCTGTTTGTGGTGCTTAGGAGAGGCATGCGTTAGTGATAAGCATGCCCCATTTTGAAGATTGTTTAAACCTCGCACCAAAAAGGAGAGGGCCATTTGTCTCCAAGCTCTCAATGCAATCTGCCTTAGTTTGGTGCATGACCAGTCAGACTGCACCGAGCACTAGCGCATTGGTGCTGCGTAGGCCCCAGAGGGATCTGTCCCACGTCGCCTGCGCTCCACCGGTGCTGTCGGCCTCCCGGCACCATTCTCACGCACCGTGTGAGAGCAGGCGACGCGGGGCAGATCCCTTTGGGGCCTAAGAAGCCCAAGACGCCGGCCACTGCTGACCCTTGTGCTGTGGCCAACAAGCCTCTTCAGAATGAGGCTCTTCCCCTGGTTCTCCTGCTCCCTCCCAGAGTGGCAGCGCACAGTTCTGGGTGCCGTCGATGCTGGAGGACTTGCAGGCAGCCTAGGACATGATGTCGATGCAGTGCTGCCCAGGCCTGTAATCGCGGGACCATGCCATAAGGGACTGCCTGCCATGGGACCGCCTTGGTCTGCGCAGAGGCATCGTTTCCTCTCGAGAGGGACGTCTAAGGCCTCACCTCCGCGTGGCAAGAGACGCAAAGCCTGCAGCCTGATTCGATCCCTTGCAGGACCCAGAGCTGCAGAGGACATCAGGCGAGGTTCTCCGCGATTTAGGCACAGATCTCTAGAGGCACACGCCCTCTGCTATGGTCAGTATGCTGGGGACCGGTATCCATTGCTGTCTGAGCATTGTTCAAGAGACAAGTCACTGGTGCTAGCATTCCCTATAAGCTGAGTGCTTAGGCGGCCACTCAGGAGAGATTCAAATGCCGCTCAAACTGATTTAGGAGAGGCCCACTGCCAGCAGCATGTGATTCTTCTGGTGGTGCACATCTACTGTTCTCCGCCTTCCTGCAGCGTGTGTCTGAGGTGCACCGGGGTCGGTGGCCCCTTCTGCCTCATGGCACCGCTCTTCTGCCGATCAGCATTGCCGATAAACACAGCAAAGTCAGTTGCTGCTGCTCCAACGGAGTTTATAGGCGCGGTACTTGGCTCAGCCTTGGCGACGGCTTTCCTCCCTCCGGCAGGCTCCAGGCCCTTGCAGAAATCCTAGCCCTGCCGGTCACTTCTCTCATAACTTTGGCCTGAGTACACCTGCAGGTGCTTGGACATATGGCAGGGTCCACCAGTGTGGTCAAATACACCAGGCTCAGGATGCGCCCCCTCCAGTGGCTGGCATTGATATATGCACACTCCAGACTTCCCTTGGACATCCTTGTGACTCTTCTGCCTCAGCTCTCTTGCCTGGTGGACCAGCAGCAAAAATGTTGTGGTGGTGCCGTTCTAGGCTGCTCTCTAGTCTGTTCAGCTGGTGTCGGACACTTCAGCCTGCGGTGGGGGCACCCCTTGACCCAGGGCTTCTGGTCGGCAGAATCCTCCTCACCAATGAACTCCTCTTCCCCCGCATCTGGACCACTTCGATGAGCCACCCAAATCCCCACTGCACTGAATCCCAACCAGCTGCACCCGGAGCCCCACTCGCCCAGTATTTGGAACTTCATTGCCCCACCCAGACCCTCCTGCCAAGCTCGATCCCCCTGTTCTGAGCCTCCACCATCTTTGCTTGGAGCCCCCGACAGAGTCTGTTACTGTTGCACTCAGAACCCTCCCCCCAAAAACAACCCCTATGCCTCTAGATCTCTCTGCACGTGGATCAATCACTGAGCCTCCTGCAGCCAGATTGCCCCCCACAGAACCCTTTCAACCCACACTTGGATCTCCTCCACACTTGGATCCTGCCTTGTTGAGCATCCCTGCCTGCACTTGACTCAGAGGTGCAGGACCCTGGGGTAGGTCCGGGCCTTACACTTTGTCAGCATTGGGTGCAGCCTCACTGCTCAGTCGATGTCCGGAGGGAGGGGGGAGCTGCACAATGATCTCTCAGGTCTGTGCAGCCAGTGGTCTCTTCACCTCACTGACGTGCTGGAGCAGCCACATTTATCTGACAATCAACATTTACTGAATTTTACAATATTGTGTGCAGAATTTTTAATTTTTTGATGCTGAATTTTAAAATGTTTTGGCACAAAATGCCCTCAGGAGTAAATTTTCTCTTTGCTCTGTTTCATTTTCTTTTAATGGCTGTAGTTCAGAAGTTCAGATAAGGTAAGAAACATTTTAAATAAGAATTTTGGACAAATAATCTGAGCTTGAATTAAGCTCTTTGTTCATTGCACGTCCTTAATTGTGCCATTCTTTGCCATGGAGAGCTTTTAAAAGCCATCCAAACGAGATTTTGTGTGTGTACACAGAACTGTAGGAAAGGCACCAGATTCTTAGTGATAAACAAGATTTAAATTCTGTAGAAAGGCCCTTGAGTTCTGCTTTATTCTAGTGCAGTATTTTATGGTTAACATAAATTAGGCAGCACCTTCCTGTAATCCTAGACTGGACTGTTATTTCGATATAAAGAATAATATGGTCTGTTAAGATAAAATATTTATTTTAATTGAATTTGTTTGAATTAAATACACATTTGTTTTTTTACAAATATATTTAAAACTAAATGTGAAATTGTAAATCTACGTTAAGATTAGAATAATGCAGATAACTCAAAAAAGAGCTGCAATTAAAAATTGCAGTTAATCAATTTTAATCACAATAGGATACCTGTGGGAATTTAAATAAATATTTTTGGATTTTCTGCATTTTCATATTCATTGATTTCAATGACAACAGAATAAATAATGTATAGTGCTTGCTTTATATTTTATTAAAATTATTTCCACTGGAAACGGCTATTTCTTTTATCATTTTTAAATTCACCTCATTCAAATACAGCAGTGCAGTCTCCTTATCATGAAATTACAACTTACAAATATAGATTTTTTTTTTTACATAACTGTGCCCAAGAGCAAAACAATGTAAAACTTTAATGCTACAAGTCCACTCAGTCTTACTTCTTATTCTGCCAGTTGCTAAGACAAACAAGTTTTGTTTACATTTACAGTAGATAATGCTACCCACTTATTTAAAATCTCGCTTGAAAGTGAGAAGAGCCATTTGCATAGCTTTTGTATTTTTGAATGAAAGGTTTTTTGTACATTTCTCTACATTTGTAAATTCAACTTTCATGATAGAGATGGCACTATAGTATTTGTATTTAGGTCAATTCAAAAATACTTTTTTGGTTTTTTTTTACACTGCAAGTGTTTGTAATAAAAAAAAAAAGATTACTGTTCACTTTGCATTCTGTGTTAATAGAAGTCAGTATATTTGAAAATGTAGAAAGTAGGGATGTTAGATACCATGTGATTGAATAATCATGTAATTGTATCAAATTTTAGTGGTTACACGACTATTTGATATTTCCTGGGAGCGGGGCCAGCAACCAGTGCACTCCTGGCCCACTCCCGGGAAGCCCCCTACCATCCCATGCAGATTGGCTCCTGCCTGCTGCTGCATGCCAATGTCTCGGATACGGGGGCACCAGCGTGTGGTGGCAGCAGCACCTGTCCACAGAGACCTGAGTTCCCTGTGGTCAGAGGCTTCGTTGGCATCCCATGCAGTAGCCTTTGTCTGTGGTGAGCCTGCGCCCTCTGGGGGCAGAGTCTGCTCTGTGTCAGCAGTCTCTGCCTGAGCTTCCTCCAGACAGAAGCTGCACTGGCAACCACAAGCAGCCTCTGTCTGCAGTGAGCCCGGGCCTGCTGCATAGAGGCTGCTGACAGACCCCAGGAGAGCCCGGAGTCCCCTCAGCAGAGGGATGGAATTGACCTCCTCTGGTCTGGCAAACTCCCTCATTTGGGACCAGTCAGGTCCTGAAGGTGCCAGACCAGGGATGTCCAATGTGTAGTTCTAAAATCTTGAGGGGCATAATCACCAGAACCCATCAATGCGGTGCCTTGACTATAGATATCTTCTTTGTTTAATAAATCAGTTTTACATGTTAAATATGTTTTCATCAACTTTCTTCTCAGTATATTTCAGGTAGTCAGCTTCGCAAATAAAAAAATCTAATAGGAAATGGATCTAATAAGAAATGCATCATTCCCAATTTTAACATAAAAATGTGAAATTAAGATCTAAATGCTTAACAAAAATGTGTATAAATATAGTTGATCTTGGAAAGCAAAAAGAAGCACACCTCATTTTGTGTGAAGAAGTCAGCATGTTTTAAATGGGTACCAACCAATGAGACTCAATCTTCCTTAGGAAAAGTGTACAAATGGAAAAACATGATTAGCATTAGTTACTTAAATCAAGGTTTCACTTTTACTGATTTAAATCATGATTAAAATCAGCAGTTTAAATTGTGATTTAACAAAATATCCACCTTGCTGTTTGTATAATATTTCTTGCTGGTGTTTTGATATTTGATATTAAATCTATTTTGATCTACCCTAAATAATTTTCTAACCACAAAATGCCACAAGGGATTTTTTTTAATTGTCACTGCAAGGTTAAGAGTGTGGAAATTTTCAGAAGGAGACCGAAGAAGTTGCCAGAAGAGTGGAACAAAACAGAGTTTGGAATCTGTGTGTATTTCAAGTATTTTTAGATCTGGTTTGAAAGGCACTATGATGCTTATTACTTACTTTGAGCATCTTTAAGGCTGAGATTGATAGCATCTATTACTCCTCTGTGTGTGATTTTTACACCAGTTTGAGCACTTGTTCAGTCTGAAGGAAAGCTTTTGTACTGCTACTGTTGTAAATATCACTTTTTAGCAAGACAGCTGCTAGTCAGTATTGGTCTTGGAAATGCCAAGTATAATGAGGAAAAAATGAAACTTTTAAATGTATTACAAAAATTGTTCATGGTGAAATGCATTTGCAACCCATTTTGTGCAACATAGAAGTCTGAAAGTCAACAAAGATAATACAGTAGAATCCACTTGATTGGCAGTCTGAAAGCAGGCATATTTGAAATAATCATGATTTCATACAGTGCATGTCAGTGACACTGACTGTTTTCTATCAGCCGTAGTTAACTGGTGTCAGTAGTTGCTGGCAATGCATTCTCATTTAGCTTTTAGTTCATTTCATGCTGCTTCTCTATTCTTTCTGTTCAGTGAAAGTTTCCTTTAAACTTTAGTCTTTAAAACATTGTTTAAAGTGTTGATTTGTGCATCACTTTGACAGTAAATAAACATTCACAGCAATTACAATTTAAGAACCACACATTCTGAGAGCCATGCTTATTTTCTATACCGGTACTTGTAGGGAAATACTGTTGTAACTTGTGTGCCATGTATCACTTGAGATCTTTAAATGGTGACCATTGTAAGTATCTCCCAGCATAGTGTGTTCTTAACGATATCTGCTGTTTACTTAGATCTGATCCAGAAAGGACTTAAGCCACTGGTAGGCAACCCATTGGGTTTCTGTGTGTGACCCACAAGACATTGTTGCCCACATGCAGGGTTTCCAGATTCCCCTGATTTTATGTCTGCATAGTTATTTTTTCCCCTTGTTACTTTCACTAAAGTCACTTCACGTGCCCTTGCTTTATATGTGTGTTAAGTGTCTGCTGATTACACACAGCATTGACTATGTGCTCCCTCTGCATCAAATCTAAGAGCTCCTGCATTTCAGTCGGCACACCCCACAAGTTCCAGGTATGCAGAGGCAGCTAGCAAAACTTCCCTATCCCAGGAGTCCCTCTTGGTTATGATAGTCTTGCGGCTCACTCGTGCGGCCTATTCGCTAGTCTAGGTTGCTGATTTAAGCACTTTCTTGTAGGGCTTTTTACCCTACTTCCTGAAATAATCGAGGCCCTGTGTAAATTTAATTGTGTGCATCTTTGCTGGATCAAGACCTTAATTGGGATATTTGTTTAAATTCGTTGTTTCCCTTTTAGTTTGCATTGGGTCAGGAAGATATTTGACTTCCTCTGGAGTACATATTTTGACAGAGGGTCAGAACCCTTGTCATTTCCTTAAAAGGGGTAGGAGTGCCGCCTACACAGAATGCTCTTGTTAGTGAGTCTTTTGTCCACCAGATGGTGCTGATGTTACAGCAACCGATAAAAATGTCTAAAACCAGCCACTTCCGTCTTAGCTCAGCTTCACCTTTTGGAGAAAAGCAAGAACCACGTTCTCAGTTCTAATCTTAGGAAACAGTCGTGTTCCATTGAAATAAACTGTTAATATAGCTGGATGTGGTGGGCGAACTGAAAGCTGCTTACTAGTCTGTTTATTGAACACTGGCATATTGCTGTTGCAATCGCATGAATAATTTGTGCTTTCTATCTTTGCTCCAGAATAGAAGGAAAAATATCTGATAAGCGCTTATAATTGGAATGTGAATGTTAGTTCTCTGACTCGGATTCTAAAATTGGCCGCCCTAATTTGCCCTGCTGAACCATACAGAATATATTGCATTTGGGTGATCGTTCATTGTGTGTCCTAGGAGAAAGAGTCTTAGCTACCTTTGTACGGCTTTGCCCTCTTGTCAGCCAGTTAGTAAGGCAATGGTATTAGTTACAAAGAGATCAGCTTGCTGTTCTTATCACTTGAAGTAAAGGTACGTGGAAAATAATTTAGGGCGTTTTTGTAGGATTTGTCATAGGGAAGAGAATAGAAAAGAGAGCCATTATTGTACAGCAGACATAATGAGATGAGTTCATACCTCACAAGTTAGGAAGCTTCCACTTGTATTATTGCTGCATGTTTGCTCTCAGCAGTTTTAGTATCATAGACCCCAAGATTGCTGCCAATGTTCATTGTCACTTTTAAACATGCAAGATATTACTTCCTCAGACAGAGCTTTCTGTAGGCTTCGTTGCTGCATTGTTTCTTAATGCATGTGTGCTCTTTTAAAAACAAAAAAGTGAAATTTCTTCATATTTGAAATTATTTTTATTTATTTTTTTTTTTTAAATAGGTACAACAGACTGTAAGGAACATTGGCAGAGAATACAAAATATCTTTCTATAAAAAATTCTTTTGCACACAAAACTTATTTGTTTGAAATAGATAATAACTTATCTCTAAGTCGAATTTAGCAAACTCCAAGAGATGTAATTCATTGGTGATGCATCTTTTTTTTTTAAGAGGGAATTGTCAGAGGTCGATCAGCTACATATCAGCATCTTTATTTGCTTGCATCATTTATGCCACTTCATAAAGTGATTACAGTTGCTTATATCTTATACGTTATAATTGTGGGTACTATGGAAATGTATATTTTTATGTTTAAGCTATACAATGGTGTAACCAAATATAGGAAATGTGTAACCCTTGATGATCAATAAGAATTGTCTGGATATCAATTGAAATCTGTGGTCTCACAGCTGTTTCGGTTGTTACGTGGAAAAACTGGCCAGATAAGTATTTGGCGTTAAGTCTTGTCCTTTATTATCCCATTGAATTGTTCGATCTCTAAAGGAATCTCATAGCTCACTTTTGTGCCTATCATTTTGTAAACGTACTATTCTTGCTGAACCCTAGTCTTGTGAAAATGTCTAAATTTTTCCATTAAGTACTTAAAAAGTAATAAAACTAAAGCCATTAGCCTTCACTCATCAGATTGGTATCAAGAAAAATATTCTTCGGTGCAATAAATCTGATCAAGTGTTCGACATTTATATCATTTGAATTCATTCTCTGGAAATGGACCTTTGAAGGTAAATTGCATTAAGCAGGGCAGTTTAAATTTTTAATACAATCTTATTGTAACTGTTAGCAAATGATTAAAGTGCAAAAGGGCCCTATATGTTTTGTAAGATTTATTCTGAATGCTATTTGATGCTTCTATTTGGGCAAGCTACAGAATTTGTGATAGCAAAAAGGGAATAAATTCCAATCTCTTTCTCCCTTTCCTCTGTGTGGTATTTAGTCGTCATCATGGGTTCAGTAGTTTACTATCTACATCCTTATTTATTTGTGGAGAATGTGGAGAACATTTTGGAAAGAGGGATTTCACCACGGACTTTATCAGCACTCTTATTTACAGGATTAATTACTAAAGTAGCATATTTTTGGGGAAAAGTAATTTTTAATTGGATCAGCCCCAATTATTAAGTTTAAGACGTTTTATTTTCTCTAATCTGAATTGGGTTTTTACTGGCTTGATGTGAGGGATAATTTCAGTGTCCTTTATGGAATAAGAAAACATTGCTGCCATTTTATTTCATCTTGATGACAATGGATTAAATTTGCATAAGTATATACAGTACTTCAGATCAGGTGACATTCCTGTGCACCTTTTGCTGTGGTTATTCTCCCATTTTTAATTTATTTCATATTCAAAGCAACATTATGTAACTGCCCATTAGTATCCTGAAGGAGAATAGACATTTGAGATCATGTGTTGCTAGATAGTATGTTTGTGAAGTTAGAACAGCTGTCCTAAAGTTCACGGTATTTCAAACCTGAAGGATTCTCTGTTCTATTCAATAATGGTGAAACATAAGTGGATGCTAAATACTAAAAATCACAAGGAAACTGTTTTTTATTGTATTTTCCATTGGAATGATTTAGGTGTACAAACTGAACCTTTTGTTGCTATCACTTCTATCACTTAAAGGTTCTGATGAAGAAAGTGAACTCTCATAGCAGATTATATATAAAGTGGGGCAGCCATTACATTTCATATTTCTTAAATGGGAGAAGTAGTGTGCTTTTAGGCTTAGGTTCCATCATTTTGTCTGTGTATACAATGTCTAGCCCACTGGTATGTTGATCTAGACTGAAACCTTTGGGTACTACTGGAATGTAAATTATGTAGTTTAAAACTGAATTTTAATTGTGGGCATTGCATTCATAAGAACATAAGAATGGCCGTACCGGGTCAGACCAAAGGTCCATCTAGCCCAGTATCCTGTCTGCCGACAGTGGCCAGCACCAGGTGCCCCAGAGGGGGTGGACCGAAGGCAATGATCAAGCGATTTGTCTCCTGCCATCCCTCTCCAGCCTCTGACAAACAGAGGCCAAGGACACCATTTTATTCCCTGGCTAATAGCCTTTTATGGACCTAACCTCCATGAAATTATCTAGCTTCTCTTTAAACTCTATTATAGTCCTAGCCTTCACAGCCTCCTCTGGCAAGGAGTTCCACAGGCTGACTACACGCTGTGTGAAGAAGAACTTTTTTTATTAGTTTTAAACCTGCTATCCATTAATTTCATTTGGTGTCCTCTAGTTCTTCTATTTAGGGAACTAATAAATTACTTTTCTTTATCTGCCCTCTCCACACCACTCATGATTTTATGTATCTCTAACATATCCCCCCTCAGTCTCTTCTTTTCTAAACTGAAAAGTCCCAGTCGCTTTAACCTCTCCTCATACGGGACCCGCTCCAAACCCCTAATCATTTTAGTTGCCCTTTTCTGAACCCTTTCCAAGGCCAAAATATCTTTTTTGAGGTGAGGAGACCACATCTGTACACAGTTTTCAAGATGTGGGCGTACCATAGTTTTATACAAGGGCAGTAAGGTATTCTCGGTCTTATTTTCTATCCCTTTCTTAATAATTCCTAGCATCCTATTTG
>JANRFK010006693.1:2688920-2735676 GCA_030068395.1 Apalone spinifera
CAGGATACTGGGCTAGGTGGACCTTTGGTCTGACCCAGTACGGCCGTTCTTATGGAAGGAATTTTTTGAATTGGAGGTAGAAAGAGCGGCTGAGGGTCAGTTTGTGTTTGTCGATGGGAACTGCAGACAGCCCAACTCAGTGAGTGGGAATGGGCAGTCAGAAGCCAAGTGATAATTGAGGTCTTTGTTAGAAGCATACCAAAGGAATAAAAAATGTTGCCATGAAGATGAAGGACTCCAGTTATGTGAGTTGTGCATGATCCTCTGTGGGGTTTGCTCAGTTTTCTTTCAATATAATGCTCTTTGAAATACTGTAGAAACAATGTGCTCAAAGCTATGAATAATATATATTAGTACAGATGGACTTCACACCAAGCCAGTTGTTGTTTACGAAAGGCCGTGTTAATTATCATTCACATTACACTTCTCTTTGTGATTATTTGGCTAGCTGGTCACAATCTGAGGTGTCAGTGATTTGATGCTGCTGTTCCTATATGTGCCAGCTATTTCCAGACATTTGGTTCCCATTGTATGTTTTGAAAGAAGTAGGGATTCTTATCTTTTGATGGTCAACTGATTTTGGAAATGGGTATTGTATAATAGCAAATATTCCAGCTCATGTTGTGATAGTTAATAGATTTCCATGTGACTGTTAGCATCTTGTAGAAACAGGAAAAGCTGTCACAGGTCTCATCTACACTACCACACTACTTAGACTAAATGGTCTAAGTTATTTTATTTCAATTACTTGAATAATATAATGGGAGTTGATGTAGCTTAGGTCAACTTATGGCAGTTTCTACAGCGCACTGTGAAAAGGAGATGCTCTCCTTCAGACTTACTTACTCTTTTTGGGAGCTTGAGTACAGGAGTTGACTGAAGAACACTCTTCTATCAGCTTAGTGGGTCTTCACCAGACCTGCTGAATCTACACTGCTGCATGGATTCCAGCAGTGTGGAGCTATCTGTAAGTGTAGAAAAGCACTAAATATAAAACACCTGTAATGACTTACCTGCTAACACCTTCTGAACTGGAGTTTTCTTTTGATACATTAAAAATAACAAGAGGCAAAATATTTACTAACAAAAGCTGTAATACTGAGTAATCTGTATGTTAAATGGTTTTTTATATGTTCTGGTTTTATTCAAATGTATATTATGCACACAAGGCCTTGGTTAATTTGGGTGTCATGGCAGCCTGGCTTACATGTAACAGACTATCTCTCATTGAAATAACCACCATGAAGTAGTTTAGTTGGGAAGGAGAGAAATAGTTCAGTTGCTTTTTGTCGTTTTGTTCTGAACTGAAGGTGCTGCTTGATCATGCAGCTTCATAAAAGAGGCAGTCCTCTCAGATGATATTGGACCTGACTTCTGTTTCGTGGCTATGCAACTGAACTGTTCATAACAGTTAAATAAAACCTCCTCCTCTGTCCTAAAATGTCATTTTGCTGCATAAATGCAGTAGAAAACCCAGACTAAAAGTCACGTGGGAACAGATTTTTTGCTTGGAATTTGGGGGTTTGTACTGGTTGAAAATGTCAAGAAGAACCTTCATCACCAAACTTCACTGGTTTTCCAGTCCCATCTGAAACAGAGCTACTCAGATACGTACAATAAATATATTTAACTTGCTATTTTGGAGGAATGGTTTTAGGTTGATTCTTTTTTAATACAGAACCTGATATGCAGAGGATCACAATACAGGATGTATGATTTGCATGTTTAGTTAGTTTTACATTTATTTAAGTTTTACATGATAATTTGGATACCATACATATTAAAATAAGTGCAGGCTCTCCTTTAAAAGCGCTATATCAAAGTTATTAGGCCTAGAAATTGACTTGCATTTAAGAGAGCATGCACAATGATTTTAAAAGGGGATGCTTATGTTAATGTTTCCTTTTTCCACAAACATTTTAGTTTTAGTGCCTATTCTTGTAGTTATTACTGCTGTGCTCGTAATGTGTAATTGCAGAATAAATTTATTTTTTATTGAACATTTATTTATTGTAAACATGGGATATTAAACTAAAATACAGTTGCAATAAAGATACAAACCAAATGTACATCTCTAGTTCTAGCAATATATTGTGCATAATGGCTGTTCAGGAAAGGCTAGTAAACAAATTGTCGTCAACAGAGTTCATTGGAGGGATGTGGAAACTAGATCGTGTTGGAGGAATGCATGGGTGTATCTCATTCTTCCTGCTCTGCTAAAACATAAGTTTACTGGTTTTACAGTCATCATAGGTATATTCCTTCCATCCTTCCCCTCTTCTCCCCCTCCCCCCCCCCAACATACCTATTAAGCTTAGGTATGGTATTTAGGAATAGGGGCTACTACTGAGTTTGGTTTATAATGTTGCTTGGATCCTTTAGGGCTGGGGGCTGTGTGTGTGGGGGGCGGGGGGAGGTTCAGTAGTCAGGATTGGGAGCTGAGGAGGGGCTCAGGGCAGGGAGCGAGGTGTGTGTGTATGGGCGGGGGGGCGTGGTACAGGAGCTGTCTGGCTGTGGTGGGGGCCATGCTGACTGGACGTTGGGCCCGGGAAGCTTACCTCCACCCCTGCTGCCCAAATGCGGTTATAGCTGTCACTCTCTTAAATACATTGTGGGTAGCTGTCCCTTTCTCCATCCCTGCCCTTTACTGCTCAAATGGGGTTATTGCTCTTCCAGTCCTGGTCCCAGCTCTGGCCCCTTGCTGCCTCTCTGTGGTCATTACACAGTATAACTGTCCCTGCTAGCAGCCCCCTCCTTTCTGTGTGATGAAAAACAGTTGCATTCCAGGCATATCCCATTGTCCTGGCACAACCAAAACTTTACCTTGGTTTAAGTTATGATATAAGGAGGCTGCCTACTGAATTTGGTGGCTCTAGCTCTTACCTTTTAGGAGGAGTTCTTGGACAGAGTGCTGCACCTTTTACTCTTTCAGAAATGTATGTGTATAGTGAAAGATTTGTTCACCCCCAGACTAGGCAAGATTTTACTTTGCTAGTCTATTGTGTGGTTCAGAAGTGTCCTTGTACTCCAAGTTTAAAAAGAGAGAGCTAGATCTTTCTCTTATCTTGTGTTTTGGACTTTTTGCAAGATTGTTTCCCTCAGGAGTCTAACTTTCTTTACTTGAATGAAGCTGTACTAATGAGATTTGCTCCTGCCAAAGAAGTTTAATACTGCACAAGAAGTTGACACATGAACAGCCCTTTGAACCAACAAAAGAAAGCGCTCTCAGTCGTTACTCTAGCAACAGTATTTCTAATGGCAATTAGCTCAAATATTGAGCACAATAAGGACTTGGTTCATTATGGAGGCATAGTCCTTGGTTTCAGGGAGAATAGCTGACCTAGTGTTCCTCCCTAATGTGAATTCAGACTTCGGCTAGTCAGCCTACCTTCCTTTGTTATATCTTCACCCTTGAGAAAGAAGCAGGAGTGCTTTGTTTTGTTTTTAAAAACTGTTGTAACTTTTGCTTCAACAATGGCTGACTCGTCTCTGTGTGTATATGGGAGTGGAGGTGGAAAGAGAAAGCGATTTTGCTTAAATGCCTGTTTTACATGACAAAAATGACGCCTTGGATTTGAAACATAATATTCATGTTGAAAAGTAGAATTTTCTTTAGTTTCACGCTACTCTGCTAATTATTTTTCTCTAGGGTAATATTCTTGATTCAACTGTTCAAGATTTTTTTTTTAAGCAAAAAGACTATTACCTTCCAGGAATCTGTGGTTAGTAGGAGATGCTTACAAAATGAGTGATTTTGCTAACAAAACAGCACTGCTAAGATGAAAGTTGTGAGGAGTAGGAAGGTTAACTTGGTTTTTGTAACTAGGGTCAAGCATGAAAAAAGAGGCATTCAAATAAGGACTTTTTTTGTGAAAATATGAAAATTTGCTTTCTTAATACAGGCCAATATCTTTACATGCATTAATTTAACAAGACTTTGAAATTAAATCTTTTGTGGTCCTTATTTATCAAAGTGACATCTTATTTTAGAAGGAGTTCATATGAATTACCTCTTTTGAACACTTTGTTAAACATGTAACTGTGTAGCGTGTTAGCTTTATGCTGCTGTTTTATGACTTTTTTATTTTTAAATAACACATCATCTGGGTTTTAAAATTTACAATTTGAGTTTTTTAAGTTGATATATCTTCTAGAAGACTTAGGCATTGTTGCTCGGGTCATGGCGGGTACAGGAGTCAGTGCAGCAGCTTGGGGATGTGGGAAGTTCAGGGCAGAAGTCTGGAGGTGTGGTGGGTGGAGGAGTCAGGGTTGCAGGTGAGGAGGGGTTCCAGGCAACAAGCTGAGGGTGTGAGAGGGTGCAGGAATCAGAGTTGGGAGATGTGGAGGGGCTTAGGGCAGGAGATTCAGGAGTCAGGGTAGGGGTTTGAGAGATGTGAGAGGGTGCAGGAGAAGGGGGCTCAGGGAAGGGGGAGCAGAAGGCCTTATTTGCCCCCCATAGTCATTGGTGAGTATAGCTGTACTTGCTGTAACACTCCTCCCTTTCCATTTGATGGGAAACAGTTGCATTCCAGGCGCATTCCATTGTCCTGGCAAAATCCAAACCTTGACCTTGGTTTAAGTTACGATAAGGGGAAGCTACAATAAGAGGACATTTTGGTGGTCCTAACTCTTAGGAGGGGTTTTTGAACAAATGGACTCACAGGCCGATGGACACGCAGACCCACAAACTTAAATATATAGCAGATAGATCATATGGCTCACACACTATTCTGAAGTTGATATAATCTGCTCTATAAGCAATGAGAATGCAATTTTCTTTAAACTATCTAAGAAACCTCTCAATATCTATCCTGTTTTGGAAATGTATTTTATATGTATATGATCAGTATTATTATCATTATTATTATTTTTCATGTTTAGAGTCAAATCCTGATTTGCTCATTGGATTCAGTGAACTGGGGTTTAGTCTTTGAGTCTTAGGCCAGGAGGTCATCAAATCCAGTCCCCTGCCCAGGCCAGGCCACAGCAGCCATAACTGGTTAAAATGGTTAACTAGTTAACTGGTTAAAGGCTAGTATTTAACCAGTTAACCGTCTTAACATCCCTACTTGCCACAGATCCAGCTACCTTTAATTTTTTCTTTCCTAATCTCTAAACAACTGCCCCTCAACTAAAGATGGCAGCAGGAAGAGTTCAGCTGATCTCTGGCATTTTTAAGTGCCTGTCGTTTTACATTTTAATTACTTTTTCATTTCTACTGATAGGCAAGGCTTGGATTCAATTCTCTTCCCGCACAGTAGCTGTTGAAGGAGTTGGCAGCTCAGCTATTACCCCACAGATTAACTGTCATTTGTTTCATGTGTCTCAAACGTTGGAGGGTCATGGTGGTTCCTTAGGTCCTTCTAAGGCTCCTATCACCACAGTATGCAAGGGCAGGTACCCCAGTCCTACAAAATGCTAATAGAAGATTGAATATGTGATCTAATTAAGGGGTGACAGCTACATGATTGTAATGAAAGAAGCCAAGAACAGCGTTCGCTGTCTGAGATGAGATCAGGTTGTATAATTTTGAGTGGAGAAGAGTTGTTTTGGGAAGAACTGGCAACTTTGGAGAGATACCAGACTTCTTGTCAGAATGGGGGAGGAATCAGGAAGGTTTGACAGCTAGGAAGGGGGTTCAGTTATGGGCAGATCATTTTCTCCTCTAAAAAAAAATGCAGGGTTTAAAAGTACGTTAAATTTCTGGATTTATAGCTGTAAAGAGATGTTGTCCCAGTGTTGCTTTGGTCACATTGAACACGAGTACCCCGTATTTTTGATACTGTTCATTTTGTTCAATGTATGCTTGTTTGATTAAACTCTGCAGAACTGTGGATTTTTTTTATTTATTTTTTTGTAGTTACATATCAATCTGAGTGTTTCTAAAAGTTATTTTCATCAGTTAGTCTTTGCTTGGATTTTCACTCTTAGTTGCTGCTTCACATTGTAGTTTTAAGGCAAGGTTTTGTGGCTAAAGTCCCGCACAGATGCGAAATTTGTGTGTGCGGATATCCAGATCCGTGGCTCTAAAGCAGATATGCAGAACTGTATTTGTGGGACTCTCTAATTGTAACATGTTGATCAGCACAGAGTAACACAGGAAGCTGGTAGATATGGGTGCTGCCATTCCCACGTTTTCTAGGATACGAGTTTAAAAAGTCTGAAGGTCGGGACTATCTGTGGGAATCCCAAATGCATTCTCCATTCAGTAGCACTAAAATAAGATCAAAGAAGCTTGTCCCTCTTCTATCCTGCTGGTATTAACTTAGCTGGCTTGAAGCACACCCCTTTTCACAAAGATTTTCCTCAGAGGAGCTGTGGGAGAAGATGGGTTGGAATAGGCTATCCAAATCCTAGCTTAGGATTGTGACCCTGATAGTCGTGTCATCATCAGATAAAGGAAAAGCACACATACCACCCTTGTCAGAACAACTAGTTTAGGTGAGGATGTCTATAGTAAATGTCCAGACAGATTGAAAAGTTAGAGGAAAAAGTTTCTCCCGACTTCTGGGACTTTTGTGTCCTTGTGTTAGACTATCACCTCAAAAAACTGCAAACTTCTAGAAGACTGGCGTCTGGGGTGACTGGTGTTTTGAAGTGTGTGAGAAACAACATACTGAGTGGAAACAGGTAGACCGATGGAGAAAAACAGCTCTTGCACCAATTGCTTGTCTCCGCTGTTTTGCTTCTTAGTGTGGCCTTTGCTCTTGAGTAAGAATATTTTAACTATTGTGGGAAATATTTAGGGACGTATCAGCCCCTGAGGAAAAATAGGTCTGATGTATTTGACAGCGTCACTGAGACCAATAAATATTGCTCAAAGAGCAGTTCGTAAGTCGAGAGGATAACATTGTGCCCTATGATAGTTTTAAATAATCTGCAATTTATTATGAATTGTTTTGTGATTTTCTTAAATAGTAAATTGGAAAGCGAACAGGAGCAATGTTTTAAATGTGGGTACCTATGTTTATGCTGTAATTGGTAACCCCTCAGTGCCATTTAAGGAATGAAACAAATATTTGCCTTAATTAGTAATATGGGTAGTGTAAGACGGAAAAAGGAAATTCTGCAAGGAAGCTGGCCTTTATTTATCTGTGAGATTTTTTTTTTATTCCGTTTTGGTCGTCTTATTGGCCCTTAACATGCATAGTGAAGATCTGACCTTAGCTTTGCTCTCTGCATTCACATAATGATTTTTAAAATATTCTAATATATGGCTTCCATAACGCCAGATCAATAAACCAATAGTTCTGACATGACAGAGTATTGCGATATCCCTCTGTAATTTAAACATGATTAGCTGATGACGATTATGATCAATATGCTAGAAGAAGAACAATTAATTGATATCCTTTCAGGATGATAAGAGGCCCATTGCAAGTGGGATGTAACTAATGAAGCTGCTTCTTCATATATACGAGCCATTTTTTATAAACGTATTCTCATTAAATCATGGTTATGCCATCATTCATTTACATGAAAAACATAAGCTGCAGACCACTTCCTTATTAAAATTACATTCATTTGGAAAGAAATTGTATGCATATGCAACTGAACAGTATCTGTGTCTATATTATAATGTACTGGGGAAAATCATCGGCTCATTTACATAAATATCTTTTTTATACTATCTGAACAAGACAGAGATTGAATACTGTTGAATTTAATTACATCATCTTATATCAGCAGCAACAATGGTTGCAGTAAATACAGATACTGGTGTGGGCAGAGCTAATGGACTACAGGCTCCTTTGGAAGTACCTTTGTGTTATATTCACCTACCCTGCTTCCTGTACAAGTCAGAGTCTCAATACTCATAACCTTGGCTGGGCCATTTAAAAAAAACAAATCTCAAATTGTGAACCAGCAAATAGATATGGCCTACGGACAGTCCTCCTTTGCTCATACCCTTTATTAGCAAGACAAACCAAAAAAAGCATAGTTGAACCCTTCTCTATTCAGAATACTGTTCACTGTGGTCAGGAGACTCGACCAAATCCCATCCTGTTCCTCAGATCTGGTCCAATAACACCTTTCTCCAATCCATAATTCCACAGTGAGGCAGGAAAAACTAATCTTCTGTTTCTGACCTCCGTATGTGCACTAGAAATCACACTATGCCAGATAGTATATTTTACCTTCCCAGGGAGCTGCAAACCTTGAGGGTAGCCTATCTATCAACCCATAGAGGAGAATAAGGAGTCAACATGTCTTTTAGAATGTATTGCAGTTTTATTTCAAAAGTGTCGAAAACTGGTTTTGGGTGTAGCCCAGCGGCAGATGCTTGTGTGTAGGCCATGTACTTTTGTGTGTGGGTGTGTGTGGGTGGGAGTGTGTGTGTGTGTGTGGTTTGAATACCTGAAATATGACAGTACAGATTGAACCTCCCAAATCCACAACTCTCTGGTCCAGCAACATCTGTTGTTGCTGGACCAAAGAGCCCCAGAGGATAGGAGCAGGAGACAGCTGGGAGTCTCATGGGGAAGCAGGGCGGGCCGGGGAGAAGGCACCCATTAAGCCACCTAGGCTTCTTAAAGTGTACATGGCTAAGAGAAACTTTCAAAACGACCAATAGTCTTGCAGCACCTGAGAGATTAACAGAACATGTAGATGGGATCATGAGCTTTCATGGGCACAGCCTACTATGTCATCTGAAGACTATTTTGTTGGTTTTTTTTTAAGTTTTTCCAGTTACAGACTAACTCGGCTACCCCTCTGAAGCTTTTGAACATTGCTAAGCAAGCTAGTTTTCATAAACTGTATCGCTGATTGGTCACTGCTGGAGCTTTTAGTCTTCATTTAGCTCAGCGGTTCCCAACCTTTTCCAGATGGGGACCCATTCTGACAATTCAGGAAAACTTGGTGACCCAAGGCAATTCAAAAATGGGGGGAGGCGGGGGCAGAGCCACCTGGGGAAACACTTGGCGACGCTTTTTTGGGAAACCCTGATTTAGCTATATATAAATTTAAAATGGTACTGTCACCCTATGGTTAGCCAGTGACCCAAAAGATAGAGAATTTAAATAAAGTTTCAAAATTTAATTTTAAAGCATGCAAAGCTTCAAAGTGGTTTGCCTGAAGCCTTAACTTTCAAAAATATTCAGGTGTGTCCTGAAAGTAATCCCACAAATACTGTACTTCTCTCCTCCAATGTTATATGGTAGGTATGGATAAATGAACCCATCTTGCACTCCTAACTATAAAGCTGTTACAGGAAAGCTCCATATTTAATGAAATTTTAATGGTTTCTAAGTCTGTTTGAGCGGTTTTGTTTGTGTTGCTGAAAATTTCTCTTTAATCTTCAGAATGAGTTTCTCATTTTTCAAGATATATTAGTGTTGCACACTGAAAAAATAGGGGACTAAAAATAGGAATTACAGTGTAATATTTTTGTAATTTTAGTTATTGATAGACTCTTCTCATTTCATAAATAATGTGGATATATTTTATCAGTCGCCTGCCGGAAAGGTGACATAATTTGAAGC
This sequence comes from Apalone spinifera, assembly GCA_030068395.1. NCBI lineage: Eukaryota > Metazoa > Chordata > Testudines > Trionychidae > Apalone > Apalone spinifera. The sequence goes on from JANRFK010006693.1 coordinate 2,698,406, forward strand.
ACTGGTAATATGGGGACTTGTCAGCAACAATATATCTCTGTCTCTCCTTTTCAGTCTTTTATACCTGGTGTCTTTTCAGAGTTGACTGTTTTGATCCAGTGAAGGAATTTTTAAAGATTGCTCAGGTTTATGCCTCTGCAGCATTAATTTTAAAGCTAATATAGGTGAGCCCCTAAGGTGAAGTGGAGAATGATGCATTCTTGATGTAGAATAACACACATGTCCATTTCAGGATATGCAAGAATATTCCACTCGGACTCTTCATTCACCAACTAACCTTGCAGTAACACATCTTTTTACAGAGAATTACCCAGTGTACTTGTAGCTCTGTTGTTCCCATGTGGTGCACTGTGGAAGCAGGCACCCTACCTATCAAGAGAGGTGAAGCAATCATTTCTGTTCAAGGTGATCTTGGTGGACATTGAAAGAGTTCTGTCTCAGACCATGCTGCAGGAGAAAGGATTGTCCCTGCCCCCAGATGCCCTCTTTTTGCTGGCAATGGCTTTTAGTCTACACCTGCACCCTTCTCCTTGTGCTCCACAGACCCATCCATTCCACACACAGAAGGTTCTTCGTTGAGTGCTTCCTTATGCCGATTCCATGCCAGGTGTGTATGTACCGCATGCGCTGCTGCTGGAAAATCTTCCCCTGGTGATATTTGTAGGGGTGGCTCTGGCACCCTCTGGTGCTACCGGTTCCTCCTTGTTTCCTATGACAGTTGCTGAAATGGTGCTTTTGCTTTGGCAAACCTCTAGTGATTTCTCCTGACTTCCATTGTAAATGTTTTGTTAGGTGTTACAAGTTAGCGTAGTAGTATAGTTTCTCATTCTTAATTTGTCCCTTATGGGGCATTGTTCCTGGGCTAGACCATTGCCTGGAGTGTGTACTATAAGCCCATGCCAGTGTGAAGCAGGACACAAGATAGAAAACATTCTAGTAGGAAATGTTACATAGCCAAGTGAAAACTTTTTTCAATCTGTTTTTCAATCTGTTTATCAGTTGCTGAGGACTCTGACATCCCCCATTATTTTGGAGTGTCTTTTATTCTTAAAATCCTTGGGGGTCTTAGTGAGCTCATCTCAGGTTCACTTGGTGCCCATAAATCCTCTGTTTGACTGCACGTCTTGTTTGAAAGGGCTGGTTAGAACGTTCTCAGCTGTGAGTAGGCCCATTCTGACATGACTTCTCAGGGTATACAAGATCTCCACTTGAACTCTTGTTGTCATGTTCCTTATCCCATTTTGCCAGGACAGTCACCATTCTAGGTGGCCGTCACCTCAGTTAGAAGCATTAACAGGGAGCCCACCAAATATGCAGTCTTTCCCAGTAATAAAATGGCTCTGAGATTATATCGGAAGTGTTCTGCTCAAGTGACCTTGGATTTTGATGTGAATCAGCCTGTCTGTGTCCTTCCCAAAAAGCTCAAATCTGTACCGTTAGTGAAGACAGCAGGGTTCAGTCCTTGGGCCTCCACTGAGCTGCGGCATTCTACCTACAAAGAACAGGACTATTTAAAAAAAAATCTCGGAATGGGTGAGACGGGAAGCAGTCTCTTTCGAAAAGCTTTACAAGTGACTGTCAGGGTGCAATCTCAGATTACAAGTTGACAAACTCTTCTGTGCCATAACGTGCAAGAGCTTGCCCTGTTAGGGCCCATCCTGCCTCAGTAGCCTTGCTGCAAGTTGATCCTATGGTCAGTTGCATCTTCTGGAAGAAGAAAGCGAAGTTACTTACCTTGTACATTAACTGGAGTTCTTCAAAAATATGTTCCCTCTCTGTATTGCACTACCTCTTCCCCTCTGCTTTCGGTCTTCGTTATGACTCATTGTAAAGAAGGAACTGGAGTGGCACCTGAGGAAAAGGGCACAGCCATAGAGGAACAGACACTGCTAGCAGAAAGTCTTCTGGTTTCAGGTGCATGGAGCGTATATGCACCCACATTTGATTACGGACCACTCATTCTAAAGAACTCAGTTACGGTATGTGATAGGTAACTGTTCTTTAAGAGTCTGACCTCATTAGGGTTTTTTTGGAAGTTCCAAGTCTCTTCCGTACTCTTCCCTCCAATCCTTCTCCCATCTTGACACAATAGTTCATGATCATTCCCACTAACTAAACTTTTGTGGTAGTTTAACATGAATATTTATTAAATATAGTAATGCAGAGGTTCCAAAATGTTGGTTACTGGCTGCTGGTGGTGGTTTGGAGGGAGCTGATTGGCCATCATGGCCCGATTCTTGATCCATATGTTTCATTTGCGTTTATAGGAAAATCAGGGCAGTGGTGGTTTCTTCTTTTCCTTTCCTTGGTTCCAGCTAATAAACAGAATAAATTGGGATAATGAAATAAAGTTGGGGAGGAGGCTAAGTACTGAATATTGGGGAAAAACACATACTTTCCAGATATTTTTTTTTGTAGGCAGTATTTGGGGAGCAACATGACGTATGATCTAGACTGTAAGAAGGAAATAGTAACTACAATAGCGAAAGCAAGAGCGAGTTTGAAGGTGGTGGATAAGATCTGGAAAAGTAAAGCGATTAGCTTAGGAACAAAGCTGAGTGTTTTGAAAATGTGTATTTAGCAGCATGTTGTACAGATGTGAGACCTGGGTGATAATGAAAGATTCAAAGAGAAGGATATTGGCTTCCAGAGGAGTTGTTATAGATAGATCCTGAGAACAGGATGGATGCAGAAGGTCATCAACAAGAAATTGTATAGGAAGATACAGCTAAAAGAGAACCTATTGCAGAAGGGTATACAACGGAAGTTACAGCTATTCGGGCATATCTGCAGAATGAATGGCAAGCGAAAAGTTAAGACCATGGTATTCAGCATAATGGATGGTCTGAATAGGAGAGGCAGACCCTACAGAGTGTGGGTGGACGATATAGTAGATTGGTGCAGAGCTAGTCTAGAGAAACTAAGCCACTCCGCACTGGACAGGGAAAGATGGAAGGAAATAGCGAGGAAAGCATCAGACACTAACAGGCGCTGAGTCCGTGGCTGCTGCTGATGAGCATTCCCACAAAGATGCTATGCTTTTGCAAATAGGAGGAAAACCGAATCAGTGCCTTCGCAAATGGGGAGATGGGAGATATGTAGTCCACAATATGAAATAGACTGATAATGCCTACATATAAGGTTCCAACTCTGTGGTCCTACACTTCAAATGTAGCTTGAAATCTTTTTTTTCCTTGTGCCAGCAGTCTAAAGATTTTAATGTTTTTTTTATTCATGACCCAAAGCTAATCTGCAGCTCTCGTTCTACAACAGCGTTAGTCTGAGATTAGTCCCGAACCGTGTTTTCCCTTTACTTGGATTCGCTCCCCGGAAGAGCACGCCACAGAAGAACAAAAAATGGGTTTTACCCTCAAAAGTTCATTTTTATTTATATATATATATGTATGTCTCTATGGTGTCACAGGAGTACTCCATTTTTAAAATGTCTGCCTGCTTAGACTTTTGTAAAGTAATACCTTCAGTTTTAAGACTCCAAACCTTGCGGATTAGCAGTGTAGAATTAACTGTTTTCTGTCTGTGTTCTGTACACTTTGAATTGTGATACCTTGTAGCCTACTTTTGCTTAATCATTTACATACTTCTCTCTTGTTGTTTTAGTTGCCCAGAAGATTGTGGCAACAAGGAAGAAACAGCAGCTTTCAATAGGTCCCTGCAAATCTTTACCGAACTCTCCAAGTCACTCGTCTGTGTGTTCTGCCCAGGTTTCCGCTGTTCATATCACCCAGGTACAGTATGGAATGTTTGCTTTGAGAAGAAAATGATGGAATGTTACAGTGCATTTAAAGCCCAGGACTTTTTTAGCTGCTTTGTCAGCAGTTAGATTTTTGTAAAAGCTTACTGTGATCTCTAGTATAAAACAGTGTTTTCATAATTGGCTCTCCTTTGCTTTAAGTAACTGCTGTGGCAAAACATTTTTATTGGGAATTGGCTTTAAAACAATCCTTTGTCATGCTGGTTATGTTCTGCAACCTGCTGGCATTAGTGGAGGGATTGTTATAGTCACAAGATTTGCTGTTCTACTTTAATTAGCTGACAGTGCTTTGGTCATTGCCATGGTTTAATCACACGCTGGACAGTAGTTGGTACATCTCAACGGTTAACACACTTCAATCCCAAATTTGGCACCACCATTCAATTTTATTATCCATCTCCCCTGTGCTCAATACACCTTTAGTGACATTACTGTGTGTGTTTGCTGAATTATTTACATTGCAGTAAATTGTTTGACAGCCAGCAAGTACTAGGTAAAAAATTAAACTGTTGCCTTCTATGCTGAAATACATCACTAATTTGCAATCAATATTTTAACATATACAAAATTGATACCTACATAACAGTGAATGCTCATAACAATCTCATAGTTAGTATTCTAGTGAATCTTTCCTCAGTATCTAAATTTAATTTCTGAAAAGTATACATGATGATCTCACTTGCACTTATTGTGTTGGATATTTTGAAAGATCTTAAAATAGATTAACTATGAACGTAATGTGACATTGTCTTGCAATATTTATTACTGTAAAACCTTGTCTGTCTTTTTTCATTTTGAGTGAAAGATTCCATTCTGTTGCGATATTTAGGAACATTAGGAGTGGGCAAATTTATGTCCTTGCTTTTATCAGCTTAATGCAACACTGTTCAGTGTTGATACAAATGTAAAAAGCAAGAGAAAAATGTTCTTAACTCTCTCAAATTTTAATTCAGTATCATAGGATACGTCTACATTGCATTGCTATGTCGGGATACCGGAGGTATTCTGAATAGCAACCTGGCATCTACACAAGCCATCCATTATTTTGAAGCATTTTTCGAAATAACAGGAGCTCTATTTCGCCATCCCGGTAAATCTCGTTGCATGAGGGATAAGGGATGGCTAGAAATAGCGCATTATTTTGAAATTTGGCGTTGCATAGTGAAAATTGCTTATCTTATTTTGAATTTAGGGTGCTGTGTAGACGGACCCATAATGTTTCTGCTGTATTTACTGCTTTCTGGTACCTTTGGTGGGCTTTTTCTTTTTTCTAATCATTTTACATAGTAGCCTTTGAACTGTGGAGTAGATTCACAAAGTAGTCACACTGGCTTACACACACTCACCAAGTGTGTTCTTAGAATGTAGGCAAAAATTCAGGTTTAAATTAGTTACTCCCCTAGTTGGGGTAATCAAAGTTTCCAGCCTTCTCTTCACCATGGGTTGAACCTCTCTAGTCTGGCACTCTCTAGTCCGGCATGATTTTAGTTAGCTGACTGTCCATATTTCATGTGTGTAGCTAAGTTTTCTGTGGTCCCATAAAGTTTGTTTATAGCCACCAGTCCTGGCTCTGTGTTCTGTGCTGTTATTTAGCAATAATTTACTTCTATATGTCTCTGAGAACCCAGTAAGCAGTGGAAGTGTTGGTCATGCTGCTAGACAATATTGACCTTCTGTGGTTCGGCAATTCTTTGGTTCAGCACCGGTCAGGTCCCAAGGGAGCCAGACTAGAGAGGTTATTCAAACCCAATGTCCTTTGTCTATTGAAATGAGACTTTTTTTACTTTCTAGATGATGATGGTGTATTCTTACCATTGCTGTTTGTTATAATTTAATCCTCATAAATTTAAAGGAACACATTGACTACTTTGAGACTTCATTGTTTTTTGCTGATTACAGATTATTTTAACTTTTGTTTTGTGTTCTGTAAAGTCCTCCTCTGTGACTTGGTTTGCAAGAGTGGAAATCCAGTGGGATTTTGTCTGAAGAGGCATATCCTCATGGATTAACTCTCTCAGCTTCCTCTGCTTAGTTTGTTGGCTTCTGTAACATTTTGCTATACATTAATTTTACATTCCAATCTTTTTTGGACGACTACTGCTCACTTTTGAAAGAACTGACTTTAATATGCAAGGCAGAGTGTAGGAAAGCAAGTGGGGTGAGCATTAAATGCATCTTTGGAAGCCTGTAAGCTCAACTTGAAGTCTGTACTGCCCTGTGGCTGAAAGCAAGACTTAAGTGTGTTTCTGCATATAACGGGGGGTAAATGTGGCTCAAAGTACGTACCAAATGAAATAGGAAAATATGCTCTTGATGCATCTGACAGTGGGTCTTTGCCCATGAAAGCTTATGCTCCAATAAATCTGTTAGTCTATAAGGTGCCACAGGACTTCTCTTATTTTTAATATCTTGAAAAAGTATTGCTTTATAACATACTGAAACAAATAAGTTTAAACCAATTTGTCATATTGTGGAAGATGAAAATGTATCTACCTCAGAAGCAGAAACCTCTCATTTTTCTCTCTGAACAGAAATGTCATTTAAAAAAAAGTTAACAGTGCTATCAAGTGGTCCTAGGATAGGTATCAATGATTTTGTAAGCCTGTACGTTGTTCTTCCATTTGAGGATTAAGTAGATAATGCTGTAAATTGCGGATTCTTTAATAGAGGCATAACACTGTTAAAACTGCCTTTTAATCATTGCAGACCAGTAACGGAGGAGGGAGTTTAAGTGATTATTCCTCCTCTGTTCCATCAACTCCAAGCACCAGCCAGAAGGAGCTACGGATCGATGTTCCTCCCACTGCCAACACTCCAACACCCGTTCGTAAACAGTCCAAACGCCGCTCCAACCTCTTCACGGTGAGTGAGCAAGGGAAGAAAATGTTTGTTTGACTGCTGACTAAACTTCGATCTTCGTAAGGCAAGCTAGTCTAGTCTAAATAGAACTGCCAGGAAGGTTCACTAGTTTCAAGGCAAAAGTCTGAAGATTTTTGAGGGCTTTCTTTGTTGGAAAACTCACCTAGATATGATGAAGTTACTTGGACCATGTAAAGTATTTCACTATTATGAAACTGATCATTCTTCTTTGAGTGATGTCCCTGACGGTGCTCCACTCCAGGTGACAGTGTGTTCTGGCGTCATTGATTGGAGACCCTTGGTAGCGGCACCTCATTGGGATGTGTGTGTACAGTTGCAGTCTCGTGGCGTCGTTGGAATCTGTTTGACAAGCACATGTCCTGACCCACTCAGTTCCTTCTCCACCATCAGCAATTGAAGATGGAAATTGGTGAACGTCTTCCCCTTTAAATAAGTTAGCTATATTTCAATTCTTTTAAAAAAAATATTCTCTATCCCTCTTCTTCCAACTTTCTGCTCCCTTGGGAGCAAAACCTCCCTAAATACTTATCCTTGGACTGACTTTTCAAGGCAAGCTCTGAAGATACCAGGGTTCCCTCATTTATAAAAATGTTGCTCCTGCGAGGACTCCTGCCGTGTTAGAACAGACATTCCCTCTGTGCGAAATGTCTCAGGTAGAGCCACATCCCAGCAAAGTGCATCCACTACTACGGTTTGAAAGCCAAGGCTCACACAACTGGGACCTGCATTTAAAAATGGCCCTCATGGAAAAATCTCTCCAACCAGGATCAGGGATGGGTATAACAAAATTCTCTCCATCAAGGTTGGAACCGACCAAGAGTACAGCTGTACCCTCCAGAACACACACAGAGAGAAAGAGTGCTTCAGCCTCCCCACACAGGGAACTGAGTAAAAAGAAACCGTCCTTGGCGACATCGTTGTCAGAAGTGCCAAGAGGCAGCACCTATTATTTCGCTGGTACCTTGGGTATCAGGCTCATGGTTCAGAAAAGTAAGAAGGCAAGCCCACAGAATGGACAGGTCTCTTTGGTACTGGAGGTGTGAACATCCCATGCTAGAGTGAGTGTCTTCTGCACAATCAACCCCAGGACATCCCTGCTGGACCACAGATGTTGCTAGACCAGGAGCCCTGGATCAGAGCTACGCAGTGCTGGCCGCGGAGCTCCAGCGGCCCAGGGAAGAAGAGCATTCCCTTCTGCTTGTATGCTCAGGCTAGGCACCTCCTTGATAAGATGGGGAGCACACCTTGATCATCATATAGCACAAGGCAGGTAGTTCACAATGGAGACCTGTCTGTACATAAACCTCTTAGAACTCAGAGCCGTCAGACATGCATGAATTGACTTCCTCCCACTCAAGAAGCAAACAGTTCAGGTCTTGACAGACAATATAGCATGCATGTTCTGCATCAGCATCAAGGGGGAGCGTGATCCACTTCCTTTACATATAAGCCATCAACACATTTGACATCATGGCCTGGGTTTCAGAACACTATGGCCGACACGCTCAGAAGACACTTCTGTGAAGAATATGAATGGGAACTAAACACTACAAAAGAACTGATCGGGGAGAGAGGAAAAAACCCTTCTGATTTCAACTGTCAGTGTCCAGTATATATTGAGAAAAAAATCTCCAAGGGGTGTGGAAATTGTCTTCTGACCGGATAATAACAAACAGAGTTGATGTACGTCCAGATTCTTTCCCCATCTCAGCCATGTGTCAGTCGAGTTCATACATCTACACCTATAGGGGTGTGTCTGTGCCTTCTGGGAAAAAGTTCCATATTGTTTCATCAAGGGGCAGAGTACCTGAGGAACATACACAGAAAACCACTAGCACTGTGTAGGCAGGTAGGCCCTGACTGGGAACAAGGGACCGGACTGGTTGTGCATACAGCTTGGGGTGGGGGGTCTTTAGAAAAACAGGGCGCTGAATTATTTATAAGAAGATAACCATGTGCCAGCCTAGACCTTTCGTGAGTGCAAAACACTGTTAACTACCATGATTACAGAGTATAAACCGTATTAGACACAAATCATGTTTAGTTCCAACCTGTTACACAATCTGTTCAAAGCTGTAATATAGGCAGGCCTTAGAACATCGTACAAGTAGTTAAATTATAATTAATGCCTAGATATTACACACGTGTTTTAAAAAAATAATGGTGTCTGAAAGCTCACCAGAATTGTACGCTGACCTTTTATAAAGTGGTCCTCTCTTTTTATTTTTATATTTAGATCTTGTGAATTATGAACTCCACTAGATGTCAGTGTCATCCTTGGAACTGAATGGAGGTTAATAAATTTGAAAGTACTCACAACTGAAAATTGTTACAGCTCCATTTGGAAACGCCTGCCAGCTTGCTCTTGTTTTAAATATGGATAGGTTACAGTGGGGATGGTTATAGGTAGTTGTGATGCAGAAAACCAGGGATGGCCTAAAACTTGAATACGCAGAGGAGATGCATAAATATTTTTTTATTCATTTCCTATCTTCAAAGAGAGAGTTATAAAAGAACATGTAAAATTAAATCTGTCATAAGCCAGCTGACTAAAAATCTATTTGCCTTCCCAAAGCAGGTTGTTTTTACACTATATATGTTAATTTGAGGGGAAGAACAAACGTATTGGTTTTACTAACAAATGGGCATATTCAGGTTTTTTAACCAAAGTAAAAACAATTTTAAATGTTTTAAAATAAAACCTATTCATAATAAACACATTTAAATAATTCATATTCATAATAAACAAATCCATTTAGTGTTTCTTGATAAAATCCCTCTAACTGCTATACTTTTGATATTGAATAATACTTTCCATTGTTTAATTACTGGCCCTGCCTACAACTTTATTTTGGATGGAAACCCCCCTTATAAGTATTAATGTTCCTTGCAGACCCTATAATAGGTAGCTGGCATGAAAGTTTGTATAAATAATCTTAAAACCAAGATTTAGACATTAGTGTGTCCTTTTAAAAGTGATCTACTTGGTGACTCATGGTAGGTAATTTAATTATGTAGTGCCACATACTACTGTGTTCTACAGTAACTTTGTGTAAAACCATTCATATCTTGGAAAAAATGTCAGCTATACAGCAATATTGAAATAATATTGAGGGAATAAATGGCAAATATTTTTCTATTAGTACTGTGGTGAGGAACGGATTCAGTTTTGTAACACGAGAACATTCTAGTTTTGGCAAGAGGCAGCAAGGATTTAGTTGGCTAGATTTTAGTCATTTCAGTTTGATTAAACACTTGTTTGTTCCTTACTCTCACATATAGTTTTCAGTTAGCATAGGCAGGGATTGGGGTCCCCTCAACCAAATGGTTTTGAATGGTAACTGGATGTTATCTCATGCCTCTTTATGACTGTACAGTGAGGATGGGTTTGAAGAATTTAAAAAATAGTCAAGTTGTGGTATAGTACGTACAGCAACTGGTCTCCTCACATCTTCACTATACATCAGCTTTCTGTCTGATTTGTTGCACCGTTTACTTTTTCCCATTGGCAGCATCAGTAACTGCAGCATTTCTGCAAGTGTCTTTATCTTGTATTTACTGTTAATGGATGAAATTCACCTGTTTGTAAATCTAAGATAAGCATATGTTTTCTGCCTAAGGTATTCCTCTACCTGTATGATTAATACTATCCAAAGCCAGGTTTTGGATAGTAATAGTACCTATTTCTCTGATTTACAGAGCTGATTTGAATGAGCCTGCAGCCAATGGAGATCAGTAGAAGCATATGAACTAAACTATCATTATATTATATTCTGTGCTGCTGCACAATTTTAAGTGACTTTATATTGATTGTAAATTAAAATCAATATCTCAGTCACTGTGTTGGCACTTACAGGTTTATATATGTAACCGCTGTGCTACTTAGACCCCTCATTTTTAATACCCGCATTCCTCAGTGAGGGTTGCTGCTGCATTGTGAAAGGTGCTGTACTCCTACATAATATAACTCTTCCTGCACCAAAGAAGGAATATTCTAAATAATTGATTGTGTTAGGGTATTAAATTTAGATATTAGGGTTCTGCTGTAATTCTGTCTAGGCTGTATCTGCTCCAAAGGAGCAATGGACCGCATAGAGTGGCAGTGCAAAGTGGTGTTTCGTTAATCGTTTGTGTGTGGCTTTATTTTTATATTCCCTTAATGAGATTTTAGTAGAACTACTAAGGCAAGTATGTGATCTATTACACTGAAAATTCATTCTGAATGCTGCCCAGTGTATTGCCAACTTCTGTATCTGTTTACTGTGGCATATAAGATGCACCTCTGTTCGGGGACCTCAGTACAACATTGGCACAACGTGATGAGTTAAACATTACCAAATGGAAATCTGCATTTGTCTGAAAACGTTGTGTTTAAAAGAAAAGCTGTTTATTATAACTAGCTAAAAGACCAGAAAAATAGCTAACACCTAGAGTACTGTCACTTCCACGACTGCATTCAATTACTTACTCACCTGCTAAAAAGACCCTTATAAAGCTATATAGGGGAGCAGAAAAACCATTGTATTTATGGATTTTTTTTAAATCCGCACATATGACTTGAAAGTGTCCTCCATATGAATTTTTGTTCTTTTTTTAATCGGATAGCTTTAAAATGTATCCCGTTAATAATGCCTCTCTTTAAAGCATGACCTGGCTACCTTCCTCAGCTCTCTGAAGTCTGTTTTAGGGAAGAGGAGCAATGGTTAGTTATCCTTGAAAATGGATCTCATTGATCCCACTTGTTTTGCTTTCTCTTAATTATTCTTTCTTCAATTCCCTGGCATGTAATTCCACAATCCCGAACCATAGTAACTAGTAGTAGGAGATCCGCACAGAGCCAGGGATAGCTCTGGTCCCCTGCTGGATAAATGTGCTTAGCAGAATGGAATCTTTCTATGCTTTCTCTCCCCCCCCCCCCCCCTGCTCCAGGCTAGTGTATTGAGTGATCTTCCTTCTATCCCTTCACCTGCTGGCTAACCTAATATGGAAAACGATTGTGAGTCTACATGTGATTCTAATCTACGCCCCTATTTTCAGCCCCTGTTCTGACATCTCTTTTTAGCTGTATTGAAAATCCAAAGCAGTGTCTTGCATCACTCTGATTTTCATTAGCTCTCCATTCTGGTGCTGGACACCATAAGTGTATTCATTTCATATATCATTGACGATTTGAAAACCACAGGAAAATGTTTCCCCATTTTCAATTTTATGAGAGTAATGTTCCCATTGGAAAGTAATGGAGTGAAGTTGTCACTTGTCAGCGCAGTTATTAAGGAGGACGACTCTCAGATCCTTCTCTCATAGTAAAATAAATCTGTCAGAAAATCATCATGCTTGCACATCTCACACTGTAAAGGACAAAGATCTAGAGTCGTTCTTAAATTTCATTGTGTTTACTTAATGGCGAGACAAAATTACACTGCAAATCCGCAGCGCCTAAAACAATTCTTGAATAGGTGGATCTCATGTTTCATTTACAGAACATAATAAAGCAATTTACAGACTTTTTCAAAACCTCTCTCTCTCTCTCTCTCTCTCTCTCTCTGGACAGTTCAGGTTTTGCTTCTCAGCGCTCTTATGCTTTGCAACAACAGATTGGATTTGTCTAGCATCAGCTGTTAGGTTGAGTTTGAAGTTACTGTTTTCTAGCCATCCAAAAGAAATAGGGGAAAAAAAGAAACTTGGTATGATTGATGGTTGCATCATAATGTAATTATGACGAGTAATTAATATTTTGAACTATTTAGACATTACTTATGCAGATACGTTTATGTAGCAGGGTCTCTTAGTAGGAAGCTAGAATCTTCTTTGAAGCTACTATAGGCAGCTTCTGAAATGTGTTGTCTTGGGCGGTCTTGTTTTCCCATCTGACCTCTTGATTTCTAGTAATTGAAATGGGAATGCTTCAAATCGTAACAGATTATCAAATATGGGTAAAGGAGGAAAGTATTGCAAAGGTACCTTAGCAATAAAAATAAACAAAATTATATGCTTGTCACATCATTCTGAATAGTCTACGTTTTATTATTTCAAAATACATATTACAAAAAATGGTATACACCGGGCACCCCCTGTATGTCAACCAAAATGTTTAACATAGTGTGAACTTTTATTTTGCTCTGCAGTCTCGAAAAGGGAGTGATCCAGACAAAGAGAAGAAAGTCCTGGAGAGCAGAACAGATAGCATTGGAAGTGGCCGTGCAATCCCAATGAAACAGGTATGCTGCTTTTTTGCTTTCCTATAGTTAGAGACACACCTCGGGTCTTAAACACGATGGTGCTGGGCCTGTGTGCCAAGATTTGTTTGATGTGCTCCGGTGATGAATGTGGAAGTCACTCACTTGACATCAATTAGGAGAGGTTCCTGTGTGTATTAAAATAGGATCATTAGAATAAGAAGAGGGAAAATGTGACAACAGACCTAATGAAGTGCAGTCTGCCGGCCTGCATATGGAGCATGTTTCTAGGCTGAGCTGGCTTCAAAGCCTGCCTTTGTAGAGAATGCTTTGATTGGGCCGTTTGCTGCCAGTCGACAGGGGTAAATCAGATCGCTGTACAAGAGCCCCTTGTGATAGCAGAAATAGCCTGATGTGGCCCTAATTTGCTATTGCAGACGGACATCTGAACACTGTTTCAGGCTGGTTTGTAACAACGAGGCAATTAGTTGTGATAATCATAGCCGGTGTGTCAGCTGTGTGCTCTTGTTTGTAATTTGCTAATGAAGGAATTGTAACTTTGATTAGGTTCAGTTTCATTTAGACCTTATTATATAAGAGAACATTTACAGCTGTAATCTGTGGCCTTAATTAAACTTCCTCATTACACAACAGGATTTGAATTCAAGGATTTGTTTTGGCCTGTTTTTACTAGCCTACACGCACTTTCATTAGCCCACAAACTGGATGTTCAGTTGTTCCTATGCACGCTACTTCAGAAGGGAAAGAGAATCCTGGAATCTGCAGTGGCGAATGAAATAATTGACTTTTCAGTACAATTTAATTGGAAAGCATGCAGCGGCCAGGGCTGAGCATTTGGAGCATTTGCGTGGGATGGTTTACAACAGTTTTGTTAGCACTAGTTGCAAGTTCTTTTCAAATGGGAGCTACCGTTATATTAGAAAAAGGTGTCAAGTGAAAGACAAAAAAAGATTCTTCCCTTCACGGCTGCCACATTTTTTTCTTTTGTTGCTCTCCCTCCCTCCTTGCTTGGGCATGGACTCCTGTTCTTCCTGCATCATCTTGCTGGCAAGGTGACAGTCTCCCATTTTGCTTTTGAGCTCTACTTGCGTGCGGCTTTTTCTTTTCTAGAAAGCAGTTTAAAATTTTTTTGGCACCTCAGGTAGCAAAATTATGCCCTATTATCAATATTGATTTTTAGCAGAGAACTGTAATCAAGCATGTTGCTATTGTGTGATTTCAGCACATAATCTCTGGCACTGCAGGAAGTGGAAGAAATACCAGAACTTGAGTGAGAGACTGGGAGACGGCTTTTTCTACCAAACTCCTCCTCTCCTACCCCCCAAAATTCTGGCTCTTGTCATGGTATTAGCTGTGATAAGCTCGGTAATAATTTTGAGTAGATACAGAGTGTTTAAATTTTAGCACTGTGTAGTGAAATGTAGCTGCTGCTCTTAATGAAAGAGCAAAAATGGGGGAAACTGAGGAATATTGTTGCTGTACGTTTTTTCAAAATTGCTGGTGCCATTCTTTCTAGAACTGAGTTACACTGATAGGGTCAGAAGAATCAAAGCTAAAATGAACTCTTCAGAGGGTATCTGAGGGCAATGCATATACAGAACAAAAACGTCTCTTGCAGGGATGTAATAAAATATCCACTACAGTTAATAAACTGGAGCTCTGTGCTCAACCGAAGAGGGAAGATTTCTGTGACGACTTCAATGGCTGATAAGTATCCCACTGGTATTGAGGGGTGTGTGGCTATTTTTCAGTCTTTTGGGAATGATTTTCATTTATTTACTCCATATATGTAAGTGTAAACCACTCTCCCCAAAATACTCAGTGGGTCACTAGTCAGCAGATTTTTTTTTCTGTTTACACTAATACAAGCAGGACTAGGAGAGCAAGATGAAGTAAGCTTGCCCTGCTCTGTCACAACACATACCATCAATGAGTCTCCACTCTGCAAACTATCAGCAAGAGATTGAATTTGCAAAGGATTTGGCATGTTTTCCTTTCCATTTTATATATGGTAATATTCACTTAAGCGCACTAGAACCATCACGGGTTGGCATGTCCTGATCTGTATCTAAAACTTAAGTTCACCGAACTACATTGCTCAGGGCTGTGAAAAATATCAGGCCCCGTAAGAGACAGGTCAACCGAACCCCAGCTGTGGATGTAGCTATGTCAATGGAAGAATTCTTCCATCAGCCTAGGTACCAACTCCTGAAGCGCTGGATTTACTACAGCAAGGGAAAAATAACCGTAGTTTAGTGTCCACACTACATTGGTGTAGCTATGATGCTGCATCTGTGCCATTGTAATACTTGGGAGTGTAGACCCGAGTCACATAAATTAGGATGCAGTAGGGAAAAAATGGTACCTGAGCCAACCGAGGGCATCAAATATATGTATACAAACAGCCCACTTACCCATGCTACCCAGTGGAGATGGATACTTTTACAGACCAGTGAGTGGGGAGAGGATCTTTGACACCAAAGGCGCTCGCCTTTTTAAGAGCATTACTTGAATACTAAGGAGAACAGTAATAACCAGAGTACAGTCCTTGGTAGGGTCTGTCATTCTTTACGATAATTCTTTAGTTTTATTGAAAAAATGATAGCATGGGGAATTGGAAGCCTCTATTCCTTCTCTATTTTTGAATAGACTGTTGACTGGAAGATTTTTAATCTGATTTTTTTCCTTCATATGATGTAAACAATCTTTGAGTCTAATACTTAATGTTTCCAATATGAAAAGCTATTGGGAACCCTAGACATAAAAACTGAGACTTTTTCAACAAGCATTAAAATAAAGAGGTATCTGTTTGAGGCTGTCAGTTAATTAAAAATGTAACACTGTTTATTTAAATCTAATTTGCTCCATATGCTTCATTTTCAAAGCTTGTGTCAGTTGTAAGACAAATATTAAATGCTTGAAATCTTGAAGGTGGTGAATTATCTTGCTATTAAGTCTGCTTTTTTCTATTTAAAGTTAGTCAGGTAACTATTCCCACACATTCATCCTCCTTCCCATTCGTTGAATGCAGACCCCTGAATATGGGATGTCTGTCACACTTGCCTAATTGTTTAGTGTGTTGTCTTTCATCAGCCCTGAATCCTTGATTACAACCGCATCGGGATAAATTGCTAACGCTGTATTCAAGTTTCTGTTGTGAATGAAACCACACAGAGGGCTTTGAGATCTAAGAACTTAACTAATACTTTTACATGGTGTGGTTTAAAAGAAAACAGGACAGCATTCATTTATTTCTGTGAAAGGGGGAAATGGTAGGGAGGTAGAAAGATACTTCCATTTGTCTTCAGGCAGTGCAGTACAGCTTGCAATATTCTGTTGCAAGAATATCATCTTGTATTGTTAAAAAAACCCTATTTTATCCCATCTTTTCCTGGTTTAGCCACCTATTAGCCCTGTGGTGACCTTGCCCCCTTGCCTCATACTACAGGTGATTTGTCCATCAGTGACTCCTGATATGCAAAAGGCCCCGTGCCTGCAGGACCGTTCCTGTAACTGCCCTCGGGAGGAATGGCTTGGCCATCTTGCCATGTGCACACGCAGTCTTCCATTATGCCACTGGGCCTTCTTCGAAAGCCCAAAGCTGTTATGCTTTTTTCAGATCTCTTGTCAATGCTAGTTTTGGATTCCATTCAGGCTCTCGTACATCATTCACCAGTGCAATATTGTGAAGATGGGCTAGCAAGTCAGCACTTTAGGAGCAAAGCAGAAATAACCTTTCCTTCACAAGTCTAACTCATCATTACTGGCAAGAAGGTAGAGAGTGTCATGGTGGTGTTTGTGCAGTAGTACTTGCAATTTTTAAAAGAGGGGGGAAAAAAAAGCTTTTCTATAGAACTATGGATAAAATTATACCATCATGGATTCTGACTCCCCCCATCTCTCCCCTCCCTCACCCCTGGCAAAAGATTACATTCTGCATCATGTAAAAAAAAGTTCAAATGTTAAAGTGAAAGGTTAATGGATCCACCTTGTCCCCCACTGCTCCCAGATGGTCCTTCATTGCTTACTACATCTGAATTATATAGTAATCCAGCCTTGACGTATATATTTCGAGGTTAGAAATGGATCCCATGAGTAAAACAATAGTTTTATCCTCCCTGGTTTTAGACGACCATGTTAAGGAGGGTGGAAAGTGTTAATTCGGGCATGTGAATCTGAGAGTGAAGGATTCTGTGTCAGGAAGTAACAGACAGGATCCCTTAACTGTTCATGTTCACATGAGCTAAAGCTCTAGATTTGTTTGTCTAGAAAATGTAATCTTGTTTTGGATGTTCAACTGCAGAGAACCCACTTTCAACCTGGAGTCTTCTCCAGGTCAGGTGTACACTGGAACCGTGTTGCTGGTGTAGCTATACCCGTATGTTGTATAGACAAAATACTTCTGGGGGGACAGTATATATACACAAAACTGCTTTTGTTGGCAAAGCTAACTGCATCTGAACAAAGCCTTTTGCTGGCACAGCAGTGTCAGTCAAACCACATCCCAGACCTACCTGGCTCTATTGGCCAATGTATGTAGTGTAGATCTGGCTTCAGTTTTTTGTTTGTACATTTCCCAATCCTTTAAATGAACGACACATAAATCTGATTAGATACATAGTCCACAGGAGTGATGTCTTGCTCTGACTAATCTTCTGAATATGGAGGGGAGAGATTAAGGGGAGGAAAATTTCTGAACGTTTCAGTTATCACAATGTTCGTTATGCTGTTGCGGAACATAGCCTCTCTCTAGTCTAATGTGAATAGATTCAGAATCAGGGCTCGCTTCAGCCTTTCCCAAAAAACGTCCAGCTTGCTTCTGATGATTTCAGCCAGAGAGAAAGCAAACAGCCCTTCATCTATTAAGTCCTTTTAAAGTAATATATAATAATATTTTTCCAGTTTTCCGTTGCTTGCTAACCTGATGAGCTGGATGGGCCTATAGCTACATAATGGAAGAACGACCATAGTGGGTCCAGACCGAAGGTCCATCTGTCTTGTCTTCTGACAGTGGACAATGCCAGGTGCTCCAGAGGGAATGAACAGAACAGGGACCCTGTTGTCCATTCCCAGCTTTCTGCAAACAGTCTAGGGACACCATTCTTGCCCCTCCTGGCTAATAGCCATTGGTGAACCATGAATTTATCTAGCTCTTTTTTGAACCCTGTTATAGTTTTGGTCTTCAGCATACTCTGGTCTTCAACATTCAACTGTGTTGTGTGAAAAAAATACTTCCTTTTGTTTTAAACCAGCAGCCTGTTAATTTCATTTGGTGACCCCCTAGTTCTTGTATTATGACAAAGAATAACTGTGTATTTTCTTCTTGCCTTTCATTATTTTATAGACCTCTATCATATTAGCCATCTCTTTCCCAAGATGAAAAGTACCTACCATATTAGTGTCTCCTCCTATGACAGCGTTCCATATCCATAATGATTATTTTGCTCTTTTCTGAATGTATTCCAATTTCAATATATCTTTTTTTGAGATGGCATGATCACATCTGCATGCAGTATTCAAGATTATGGGCATACCATGGATTTATATAGAAGCACTGTTATATTTTCTGTCTTACTATCTGTCCCTTTCTTAATGATTCCCAAAGTTCTGTTTAGTTTTTTGACTGCCAGTGCACATTAAGTGGATGCTTTCCACGAATTATCCATGATGACTTGATTCATTCTTGAGTGGTAACGGTTGATTTAGACCCCCATCATTTTATATGTAGAGGTGGGATTATTTTTTCCAATGTGCTTTACTTTGCATTTATCAACATTGAATTTCATCTGCTATTTTATCGCCCAGTCACCTAGTTCTATGAGATCCTTCGCAGTCTATCTGGGATTGAAGTAGTTTGAGTAGTTTTGAGTGATCTGTGAATTTTGCTACCTCATTCTTTCCTTTTCCAAGTCCTTTCTGAATATGTTGAATAGGACTCATCCCAGTACAGGTTCCTGAGGGACACCGCTAGTTACCTCTCTCCATTCTGAAATCTGACCATTCATTCCTACTCTTTGTTGCCTGTTTTTTAATCTATTACCAGACCATGAGAGGACCATCCTTCTTAATCCAGGACCTCTTTCTTTGCTTAAGAGACTTAGGTGAGGGAACTTGTCAAAGGCTTTCTAGAAATCTAAGTGCCCTATATACACTGGATTCCTTTTTATCCACATGCTTGTTGTCCCCCTCAAAGAATTCTAGTAGACAGGTGAGGTGTGATTTCTTTTTATAAGCTGGAGCTTGTTTTTACTTACCTTCAGATAGGCTTTCAGAAATTGTCTTAATACTCTTAAAATTTATCTTCACTATTTGTGCAGTGACTATCCTTTCTTCTCTAGAACTACTAATCCTCCCCCCCTCCCCCACACACTTTTTCACAATAGTGTCAATAAAACAGACCAGCCATTTAGAATATTTCACTTGAGCCATTTTGAAGGTTTGGGTTAGCCCTCACCCAAAATATTAACCAGTAGTGAGCATCAGGTAACTTTTCAAAACACTCTAATTTGAAAACATCTCTGCTGATTTTTACCAAATTTACCGTAGAATGAAAGATAGCATGTGAAATTTCAGGAAGGTCGTTTTCTTTTCAGGAATTTAGGGGAGCTGAAAATCCAGGTTTAAGATGGGAACTTAACTTTAAACTTAACTGGAAAGAAACATTAGTCCTGGCATCTGGCCCAAATACCTGTGTGTCCCAGAATTTTCTGTTAAAAACAAAGAAAAAAGCAAAACTCTGATAAAGTAAGATTGAATAGTTATTACCTCAAAAATGAAGAATTACAGAAATGTACACATTTCACTCATAATTATACCTATGGTAACCAGGGGGGCTGACAGACTTGCCGGACCCCTGGGTAAGGTGGGGAGGGAGCCACCCCTTAGAACTGACTGAAGTGTGTAGCAATTTAAAGGACCTGTGCTGGCAACCAGGAATCCCGGGCCCTTTTGAATGGCTAGGCACCAGGGCAACTCCCTACTTCATCTTCCCTCCCTTCCCCCGCCTCTGTTGGCAGGCCTGTGTGCAACAAATTGTGATACTAATATTCCATGCTGTATGCCCATCTAGCAGAGTTTGGGGAAATTGTTGATATAAAAGCTAGAAAAATTTCAGCCCCAAAGTTGAAATTTCTGGCAGATTATGAACAGTTTATGAAATAGGAACTTAAAATGAAAAGACTTAAAACAACTTTAATGTGGCTTTTGCTGGCTCTGCTGTTGTAAAAAAAAGTTAAGATCAATCATTAATGCAAGATGTAATAGGAAAAATATCCCATTCAACTCTCTGTTGAAAAACATTTATGAGAATTAAGCTTTGTTTCCTGCGGTGAGAGTGAATGTTCTAAAAAAACAGCATCAGTCAAGCCCTTTATTTATTTAGATGCATACACTTCCTACTAAGCCTGTCTAGTTGAAGTGTTTTGGGAAGGTTTATTCTGTTTATTTTTGTGGTCCTGCTCAACCTCCATTAGTAGGATGTATTCAAATAAAAAAAAATCACAACAAGAAAAATAAAAGCAAGAAGCTTAGCTCAGCGGTGAGTGGGCTTGTCATGTATTAATTTTTCATTGCTGTGGAGAATTGTACATACATAATCACTTGATTGCAGTGGGAGTTAGCGAGCTCCTATGGTGTCATTTGCATAAATCTTGTTAAGTCAATGGCAGTTAATGAAGTACAAATGAGCCTGGAGAAGGTGACATGCAAATCGTGGGTGGCAGATGGGAGGTCTGTTTTTGGGATGGCAGCTGTGTGCTCTTTCTTTTCTTTTTTTTTTCCTCTCCCTTCTCTAGATTTGACTATAAATAAATACATAAGAGTTGGCCTGGCTTTCTGATTTCATAGATTCTTCTGTTTGGCATTTGCTCTTAATCACAGATACTCATATTATTGTATAACTCAACTCCATAACCTTGACTCTGCTTTTCCCCAAAATTGAAAGGCCAGGGTTTTGTTGGAAATAGCTCTTGGCAT
Organism: Apalone spinifera; assembly: GCA_030068395.1. NCBI lineage: Eukaryota > Metazoa > Chordata > Testudines > Trionychidae > Apalone > Apalone spinifera. The sequence continues at coordinate 2,719,229 of JANRFK010006693.1, forward strand.
GACACTTGAGCTGATGAGTCATTCTTACCACTATGATATTTTTTTTGCCCCAAAATAAAGGTTTAAAAACATTGCTAATGCGTGTCTTAAACAAAATGTGGTATTTTGTAGTTCTAAATGTAAAGATTTCTGGGGTTACTAAAAAGCACAGCAGTCACATTTATATAGAAGTTGTTTTGAGGTATTGGAGGCATAGCAGTAGCTACACTGTCCTGAGATTGACAAATGACTTGTGCAGGTGAGATACCAAAATCCAGTCATTTTTATCAATCTGTAAAGAGCCATATTAATGGAGATGGTTGGTTCTTTACCATCTAACACTAAAGTATTATAAGGCTTTTAGGCAAAGTACTGAATGACTCTCTTCCTCTAAAAATTTGGGGCATTCAACACACGTTAGAAGGATGATTGGGATTTGGGTACTTTGCCAGCATAGCTCCTCTCGTTTTCAGAAACCAAAACAAAAATCCACTTTAAATATTTGTTTATGCCAAGATCCCAATAGACCTTTATTAGTGAGTGACATGAGGCCACTGCTTTTGTTGAGCATTCACTTCTGTTAAGTACTAATCCATATTTTTGGAAACTGGCATTATCACCTCTGAAATATTAGGCCCCAGCAAATTTGAATGTTTAATTTCTAAATCTGACTTCAGTGAGGAAAAAATATACTATTAGAGTTGGTGGGAAATTCTGTGGGTTTATTAACAGAAAATATTGTTTCAACAAACAAAACTGTTCTTGAAAAATTTGTATGTGGGCTGAACTCTCCATTGGTTGGTTAAGCAAATAATTTTGCAACTTTTAAAAAAGTTGTTTTATTGTTAAAACACTCTAACTTGTTTTATTTCCTCATGGGCCCAAAAGCAAGAAGGAAGGAAGTGTTATGTTTCCCCCCACAACCCCTAAAGAAGTGTGAAACGTTTTTTGTCAAAAAACAAAAACCAAACCCTCCAAATTTAGGGTTATCAGATGGTTTTTAAAAAATACCGGATACACTTGATCTCCAATTGGGAGGAGTGGGGGGACTGGCTGGGAGGGGAGTGGGGGCTGGCCGGGAAGGGGTTGGGGGGGAGCGGGGCTGGCCTGGACACACACAGATCCCGGGGTGCTGCCCGTACCGCGCACGGTCCTGGCGGGGCGCATGGGTGAGTCTGGCCCAGGGGATTCCATCCTGGTCCCACCCCTCCCTCCCCCTCTCTGTATTGTGTAGTTGCATACTACCTGGCTGGTAGATGCAGCATGAGCGTGTCTACCAGCCAGGCAGTATGCAACTACATACTGATACTCATGATAATAATCAAAACTTAATTAGAAAATACCAGACATTTATATGTCTGGTATTTTTCAATTTGTTTCCCGGACAGAAAGCTCAAATACCAGACTGTCCAGTTCAAAACCGGACACCTGGCAACCCTATTCAAATTAATCCTACAATTGAATTTTATTCATTTCTTGTGAAATACTTTCACAAAATATTCTGGTTTGAAACAGAGCTATCTGGAATATTAGCACATTTTGGATATTCATTCTCTGAACAGCACTTGGCGTTTTTGTCTGTTTGGAATGTGTGATCTAGACATGAAAACAAACAAGTAAAATAAAAATGGCTAAGAAGCATAAGGAAAAACAGCTCTGCTTTTAAAATGCACAGTGTCAAAATAAGGCATTTTTGTATTTTGTTTTTTGTTTTAGTTGTTTGCTTCTTAAATTACAAATAACCAATCTTTTCTGTGTTGCTTGTAGTGGAAGACTCTATAGAGACCTAGTGGGATTGCTTTGCTGCTCCATTCCTTGTTTGGTCCTACTCTGTGTGTGTGTGTGTGTGTGTGTGTGTGATGTTTATATAGATTATACATTTTCACAGCAGGAATTGTCTACATATGTTTGCAAAGTGCATATCACAGTGGTTCCCGGAACTCAGAGTTTTGGGGCACTGCTATAATAAATAAGACTGAAATTCAACAGTTTATATGGAAAGAAATTTGTAGATAGTCTATTTAAAACTGTGCTTTCTGTTTTCTCTGGCAAGTAGAGAGAGTCTCTGTTAACAATTCAAACAGTCCAGCTCCTGGAATTGTGGTCAGCGAGCCCATGTTCCAGTTCTCCAGTGTTCATCAGTTAAAAAAGCAGAGATGTGGCTTGATATTACTGGAATTTCTCGAGGAAAAAACACAGGGGAAAGTGCCATTAAAAATGTGATAAGGTAGAAACAAACAACGGTTCAGGCCTTAGAATATCAAAAAGACGACAAAAGCATAAACGTTATTGTTTTTTTTCCCCTCTTTGCTTAAGTGTGAAGGAAATATGAGAGCTGATCCCTCCGACCTGCTGACCTCAGCTGGCTCGTGCCTTAGAGAAACACGAGGTCTGTTGTGTGAAGCTTGTTAAATAAAGAAAACAATCATAGATGTTTTGAGAAGGATCAATATCATATGTTGATGACTGGCCCAATCTCTGGAAGCGTTCTCCTCTTCTAAGGAAACCAGAGTGGAGACCAGTCTGAAGGCAGTTAGCTGCTAGAAGAGGGGATGGATGCGCTGAGACAAGGGAGGGGAAATCTGTTGCTTTTTCACTTCACTGTGTGCCAGCGACCAGCCACTTGTTTAACATTAAAAAATCAATTTCTTATGATTTTGATATAGATCCACGAATGTTTTGAGCTCCTGCTTTTTTCTGTCTTCTGATAAAGGATAGCACAGTGTAGACCAAAAAGAATTTCTCCAGTAAAGGGGACACAATTAGCTTAATTCCTTTTCACTAAGGCTACGTCTACACAGCGGTGCTATTCGGGATACCCCTATACTGCATCTTAAGAGCAAGCCTTTTATATCAAAATATAATGGGCTCGCTATTCCGACATCCCTGTAAACCTCATTGCATGAGGGAGAAGGGACGTTTCAGAATAGCGCCTTATTTCAAAATTTGGCTCTGTGTAGACAGTGCCAAATTTCGAAATAACATCAAAATAAGCTACACAATTTGTGTAATGCAAATTGCATACCTTATTTCAAGGTAAGGGTGCTGTTTAGATGCACCTTGAGAGTATGGGGGTCACAGAATTGGTGATTTTATGTCGCCTCTGCAGGTTCAGTCCTGGATAACAGGGTATGAGCTGTTAGCTCAGGCTTCTGTGATGTAGTGTTTATTGCGCATGTCCTATCCTTGACTTTTACTAAAAATACTGGACAGAATTTTAACCTACTTCTCACTGAATGTATTCCAAAGTATATTATTACAGTGTGCTAACCATCTACAGATTGCATTTAAAAGGGGATTCAATAATTTGTCTTGAAGGAATTGTCATGTTTTTGTGCAAAAGCTGTTGCCTTTTGGTCCGCATTCTGTTGCCTTTACTGTGAGCTCAGAATTAAAATAAATGAATATAATCATTCTAAGAAAAATGTCTAAATTTACTACATTACCTAGAATTTGTTCTCATGTCAACTGTGAAATCTTTCTTTGTTCCTGACTCTCTTTGTATGGTCTTCCTTGAGTTTAAATGCTGGAAATTCATGTCAAGTCTAGTTGTATTGCATCCTAGGGTGTGTCTAGACTACATGGTCCATCGATGGAGCCATGTAAAGTAGTTTACCCCACAGAGTCAACGAAGGGGGGAGAGGCATAAGGGAGCGGTCAACGAAGGCTTCCCTTGTCCACGGATCTGCATCTAGACTGCTGCGCCATGCCCGATCAGCTGATTGTTGGCACAGAGTGGTGGCCATTTTTATTTTAATGAAGCGGGGGTTATTTAAATCCCCACTTCATTGACTATGTCGGGTAAACTACTTTACATGGCTCTGTTGACGGAGCCATGTAGTCTAGACACCCCTACTGTCTTCCTGCAAACAGTGGGACCCATACATTCCCCATCCTCCAGGATCTTCACTGCTCTTCTATATTCACCTTTGTATCTGACTCAAAATTGCCTTTAGATTTTCACAGCTCTCAATGGACTTCACTCCACCTTCTTTCTTTGACCGCATGTCCCCATACTCTCCTGCAATTTACAGCCTGCCTCTCTCTCCTCTCAAAATTCCTACAATTTAAGGTCCCTTTTAGCCTTGTGCTTCCTCATCTACAATGGCTCATTTCCTCATCCTAGTTAATCTTCCTTTTTTTTTTTTTTTAAGCCCATGTTTGACTCTTGCTGGTGAGTTTTCTGTGCAATACTTTGACATTATTTACCAACTTCAATATCTAGTACTGAATAATAAACTAATTTGTTTAATCTGGCCTTTCCACTGAACCAAGTGGTATCATTGTATCATCTGAAATACATTTTCCTGTTTAGAATATTGAGGCCTCTGTAGACAACTGTTTGAATATTTCAACAAGGTTCAATGGAAATATCTGTGAAATAGGTTTTGAAAAGAGATCTAGAGCTACACGTAGTCAGTCAAACTGATTTCATTAGTTCTCTTCACTTGCAAAAGAGCACTGTAATGCTTCAGGCAATTGTCAGACCCGAAACCCACTATCACCATAAATAACAAATGTTTGTGTAGCAGGTTTCATGGATGTAAGTGGTGATATTAAATCTATGGGAAAAGAAACCAAACAGGCAGCCACCTTAGCAGTCACTGTTGTGGCTTAATTCATTCAATTTGACAAGAGGAAGGCATTGGTGTTGCAGGAGTGAAACTGGTTCATCATGCTACCAGAAAGAGTAAGCACATTATTGTCCTGGGTAGCAAGCCCAAAATTTATCCAATTATTTTCCCTATTATGTATTAGTGTAAAATCAGACTAACAAAATGTAACTGCCAAAAACTTTCAGTTGCCAAAACAAGGGTTGTAACATAACTAAAATCCAACAGTTTTGTTGAGTGACCCATCAAACGCAACTCAAGGTATCGCTCCAATCTCAAAGGCATGTACCTTTGCACAATTTCTCTGTTCCTCTGCGGAAGCAATGTATGAAATACAGAGAGATCATGTTCTGAACCTTAACCCACAACATTTCTGTCCCTCTGCTCTTGATTACTTTTGCCTAGCTATATTATATTTGAAATTCATTTTTCGAGAAATTTAGTCTGTTCATTTTCCTCTGTTGTCTGGCACCGGATGCGTAAATATTAAATATTTGCATTCTTTCTAAGTTTCCAGATTTTGTATTTTTCAACACTTTGCCTTGTATTGAGGCTGATAGTATAGAGGAAATGTTTGTTTCCTTATTGGTAAATGGGTTCCTTTGTGTATGGCTTTTGCCCCCTACTTATGAAGCACCATTCAATTTGGAGCGCCCATCAGAACAGCTGTTGCAGAAAGTATACCTTTTTGTAGCTGCTGCTGGTTTCATTCTGGACGTATTTCAAGATTGAGGTTTTGTCCTTCTGGCTGCACCAGAGACTGTGCTACTAATAACTAAAGAAGGGGGCAATTGAGGCCACATTATTGGTTGTATTAATCATTTTAGGCTAGTTTTTTCCATCCTTCAGGTATACTTTGTGTATACTATTGTTAAGCCACATTTGTATATTGCGTGGAGTCATCTATGAATGGTTCAAAATCTCTAAAATTTGAAAACAAATGACAGCGGACGTGGTATGTCTACAAACTCTCTATGTCCTCACATCCTAATGTATAATTTTATGCCTTTCTTGATGCATTTTGAAAATGGAGAAGAATTCCTGCATTGTTGGACAGTGTCCTCAACTGTGAAAAGAAGAAAAAGATATCCGCTGTTACACCTCAAGAAAACGAGGTCCCTGAATGAGGAATCTTCTTTATACCACACAGATGTCAAGAAAAATATTGCCTCAAGGAATGGATGTGTCTCAGGAAGTTGGGACTCAGGATTTGAAAAATTAGTGCACACGGTTGAAAATTATCAGCAGATTCCTAAAGATTCTATACTATAAAACAAAATATTTTGAACCTAATCCATAAGACACAAGTGAAGCATATAGTGCCTTTGACGAGTGAAATCTTTAACTGAAAAATGTCAAGTCCTTTAAGTGTTGATGCAGCATTAGACTATCCGTATTGTATGTGGCACTCTCTGAACCCTGTCCGATGAGTTGGGCCACATGATACAACTCAGGATTATTTTTTTCATCAGATTGACTCTCATTTTTGGACAACTTAAACAATTAGAGGATCCCCTGCAGATCTTCTTATAATACTATAAGATAAGATGGGTGAAGTAGGACTGGGCTACAACAGCACTGCATGGGCTTCCTCTGGTGCTCCTTGCTAATTAGCCAACCAATTGACAAATGGTAGTGATATGTCCTTTCAAGAGCCTGCACTGGTGTTCTTACTCCTGGTTTATAGAGTGGTACCAAGACCAAAGAGATTGAGGCTGGCCCAGGCTACACTTAAAATTTCACATTTCACATCCAGTGAAAAATGTAGTTAAGAAAAATGACCTAACCTCCAGTCTAGACATCACTAGGTCAACGGACACATTCTTCTGTCAGTCAAATTACCTCCTCTTGGAAGGGCAGATTAAATGAAGTGATGGAGAAACCAGTTCCGTTGCTCTGGCGGTGCCCTCTTAGGATACCTAGTGTAGACACAACCTTAGTGATTTGCCTGAAGCCACGCAAGAAATCTGCGGCTGAGCAGGTAATTAAACCCTAATCTCTAGAGTCACCATCCGATGCCTTCTGGACTAATATTGTGACATGGGCGTTGTTTTCCCAGACCCCTTTCATTTATAAACATGGACTAGCAAAAATTTCTCTCCCACTCGTCTCATGCCGCAGAATCCCATGCCACTTCCTGAACTGAACCCTTCTTCAATGCATGGGACTTCAATGTATGGGGTCACACTTCCAGCATGCCCACTTTTGGGGCCTTGGCTAACATACTGAAGTTGTCATCTTTTCCTTTATTTTCCACTGGTTATGTTACGTATTTCTACTGCACGTCTCTCGTTCTTCTTTCTGTTGCAAATTCCTATCCCGTCCTTATGAGCCTGGATCCTTATGAATAAACTAAGAATGCATTTGTATTTCCTGCCCCATCCCCAGAAATCATCTACTATATATTTGAGGGAGTTTGTGCATTTCTCAGTCTGGGAGTCTGTCTGTTCAAAACGCCTCCTAAACGGTACGAGCTAGGGCCAGCTTCTTCTTATCATATCTTAAAGCAAGGTAAGGGATTGGTTGTGCTGGGGGAGGGCTGAAGCTCCCCCCTCCTCCATATAGGGAGGTATAAAACCATGCAGAAAAGAGTTGAAATGGGCTAAATGGGCCCCACCCTGTGGGGATTGCCCCAACATTGAGCCTCCCACCACTGCAGGCACTCTTTTAAGGAGGGCGGGGAGGCTGCAGCTTTGTTTCCTACCCCCAGCCCCTGCAATTCATATGGGAACATTGCTAACTGTTCCCCTTCCTTAATTTACTCCATTCCTCACTCTGGCTCTGGAATGCAAGGGGCATCTGAACCTGGACCTTCCCTAGCCAGAGGGACATGCAGCCCTTCCCCAGATATGCCTGCTGGAACTTCAGCAGCCGTGGAGAGACACTTTTCACCTGGGCCCAAGCTGCTGCAGCAACAGAGGGCTGAGATAATCCTCTCCCCAGGGCAGCCTGAATACTGATTTCAATTAAGAAAACCAAAAATTGAGTTAGGGACCCGAGCAACACTGGGTAAATCTTCTAGTTATTCATAAGAAAAAATCTAACCTGTGCCAGTTCCGCTTTCAAATTGACTACCGCTCTTCCACATTGACTTTATTTCCCTAATGGTGTCATGGAGAATTTCATCAGGGTTTGTTGAAGCTGTCAGATAAACCCTACTACATTTCTTAGTCTCTAAGGGTACGTCCACACAGAAGGGTTAACTCGAAATAAGCTATGCAAATTGAGCTATGTCAATTACGTAGCTTATTTCAAAATAGGGGGAGTCTACATAGCACTTATTTCGAAGTAGAGCACTCTTCCCTTACTCCTTGTACGATGAGGGTTACAGGTCTCGGAGTAAGAAGTCCTCCAGCTTGACGGTATTTTGACACTATTTCAAAATAACTGCTATGTGTAGATGTGGACTAAGTTATTTCGGAATAGCGCTAGTTATTTCAAAATAGTGTTGCAGTGTAGACGTATTCTAAGGTGCCACTGGACTCCACTTTGGTTTTGCAGGTAAACCCAAGAGGAAGGAACAAGTCAAGTTGAACAGGTGGCCCTAGCAAACAAGGGAGTTGAGCCAACATTTTTAATAAAAACATCTAAGAAATTATTCTTTGTTTAGAATTCATATCTGCATTGTATAAATCTCTCCAAAGCTCATCCATAACGTGGCTAACAGAGAAAGAGTGTTTCTGTTTGTGAATGTGTGATTTGAGGTGTAGTCTTGATTAGCACATGGATCTAATCTTCCTTCCTTCCCAGAAGACAGTGATACATAGCAAAATTTGCTTGTAGAAATAGAAATCCTTCATACCCAAATATTCTTAATGCTGAAATCTTGTATTTAATTTTTCTGTAATTGCTTACCATCAAAGACCCACAATTTGCTATGTTTTTATTTGGTTGATTACTAGTTATAAAATGTTGCGTACACACTGCGGTTCTGTAAATTGTTAATGGTAGCTACCAGCATAATTAAATATTTCAAAGCACTTGGCTGCAGTTCCATTGAACTGTGAAGAAATAATATGATATAGCCAATCAAAAAGAGATACTTGTAAACTCATTTAAAGCGTCAGTGTGTGTTAGGACTATCATGATGATGCTTATTGCAAGAGAAATTAAAGATACAGTTTTGTGCTAAGAGGCAACACAGAAATTAGTTCCTGAATTAGTTGTTAATTGATTTGGTAATTCCCTCGGGTCTGCATGCTCTTTTTTTCCCCTTTTTTGTTGTTGCGTTCAGTTAACAGTCACTATTCCCAGAACACTGAAAATATTTTTTCCAATTAGATCAACTGTGCCCTTACATCAAAGGAGTGACTCTAGCAATGTGTACCTGCTTAGAATAATGCTAAATTGGAAAACGAAGGCTTTTTTGGTGTGTGTTTCTTAACAATGTTTCATATTTTGTATGAAGACATTCAGCACTCCTAAGTTTTTGCACTGATATCCCATGCAAAAATGTATCCCAAATCTTAGTTTTAATTGAAATGTTCCTTATGTTCAGCAGGAAGCTTCCTTTAAGTGAGTTCTTTATTATTCTAAGCAGTGAAACAAATACAATAAACTTGAGAGAGTGAGCGAGCTCTGTTGTTGTTTCTCCAATTCAGAAGAAATAACCCAGCAAAACTGCCAAATATGGAAAAAGTAAATGAGATGCAACTGTGAGATTGTTTGGGATCTCTTAGGCTTGTGGTCATCTTAGATTGCATGGAACAGGCTGCATTCAACCATCGAGTTTGTGACCTGCTACTGTTTAGTCAGTCTCCTTCTCCTGTCATTGAACATTTTGCAGAGTGGGTACTGAAGTGGAGTTCTGAATGGGCAGAGTTCATCTCAACGGGGCACACTGCCCAGTGTTAGTTCCAGAGTTCCCCTTTTCCTTGGCTTGTGGTTTAGTTCTGTCTCTCAAAGAATTACCCAACATTAAAGTCTCAAATGGTCTTACGAAAGGGAAAGTCATTGTGACCTTACTCCAGGGGAGACCTACCTCAGCACCTACAGGAGAAATTGATTAGCATCAGTCTCTCCAACTCGTTCTCTCAGGCTGTGGTAGCTGCGCTCCTTTTATACAGAAGTTGAGGGTCCACGTGCATTAGATGTGTTTAAAAACTGAGGGCTACTAATAGATAAGCTTTGTGGAGCTTATCCAGGGGGAGGGATGGCTCAGTGGTTTGAGTATTGGCCTGCTAAACCCAGGGTTGTGAGTTCAATCCTTGCGGAGGCCATTTAGAGATTTGGGGCAAAAATTTGTGTCAGGGATGGTACTTGGTCCTGCTGTGAAGGCAGGGGACTGGACTCGATGACCTTTCAGGGTCCCTTCCAGTTCTTAAAAAAAAAAAAAAAAAAGGCCTCTTTAGAACAAAACTGTTTCACATGTCATGACTCAAACTGGGGGCTTTAAAGCCAGATTTGATCATAGTTGAAGGGCACGTTCATTGTCACAACTGGCTGGTGTGGGACCAATCCTGAGCTTGCCTGGGACCTATGTCCTCCCAAGGAACGTGCTGTTAGTATTTCAGAATTGATGGCTCTCTGGTGATTGATTATCCTCACTGGCACACCTTTATTGTCCCCAGTCCACATTTCCACTCTCTGTAGATCGGTTAATCCTGCCAACCCTGTTACTATTGCGGTCAAGGCTCTCGTTTACACTTCAGTATTTCTGGTGGTATTCATCCGCCTGGATGTGTGTTTCCCCTCAGTAGCTAACATTTCAATACATCACTTCTCCTGTATCCCCCACTTTCCTAATACTTGGAGAGAAGCTAAAATCAATGGCCCTTTCCTGGGCAGCTTTGTAAGAGGCCTCTGAACACCCGAGGGTATGACAAGGAAAAGAGACTGGTGTAGATGAAGAAACTGTTTGGACAGCTGGCTAGAAATACCCATTCCCCTGGTCTGTTCATTCCCTTTTCAAAAACTCAACCAACTGCTTTCAATGGGAAGTAGAGTTTGCATTTCGCTACCAGCACTGGACACACTGGGAATTTGGCAAAAGGCAGGCAGGTTGCCTATTGGTTGGCAGGTAATGAGGCTAATTACATCATTGGTGTCTTGAACCCACAGATTAACCAGCACACACGCACAATAACATCGATTTTCTTTGCTTCTGTGAATCCATATCTGCAACTGAGCCATCTGCCTCCACTTGGACACTCTTTGCATATTTTGATTACTTCACCCTCCCTCAAACAGAGAAGCCGAAAATCCCTACTGCCCTGAATTCAATCTAGGGGGAGCACAGTCCAGAACCTGGAAACACTGTTGTAAATGCTCATTTGCTGATAAACTTCTGCCAACACCTACCTGAAAACACTTGCTTTCCTGCTGATAGCCCTGGCTGAGGTCCTCAGTCACTATGTAATTGGTGAGGCTTCTGCATTATGTTTGATTTCTCCTTGGCGGTGACTTGGTGTTAACTGTTGTTTCTCTGACTTATATTTGTGTGAATGAAGGTATATTTAAGGTAGCAACTTCAGCTGTCTTCTAAAAGTAGCTTTCTTGTTTAATGCATTTTGCTAATTTTGAACCAGCTTACTGTGCATGCATCCTTTAGAAGATGTCATTCCAGTTGTCAATATGAGACAGTGTTGGAAAATGCATTGAAGGAGAGTGACATATTGTTTAAAGCCATGATGTCCAACCTGCTAGCTGCTAGCCACATGTGGCTAGTTGGCCAGTTGAGTGTAGGTAGTTGGCTTGAACAGTGTGGCTGTTTGGCCAGTTGAGCATGGCTAGTTCGCTATAGCAGTGACTACTGTTTCAGAACTGGTTGCACACCATGGTTTAAGGGGACTGTGAAGAAAAAGACACTGACAGCGTGTGAGGGAATGGTTCTGTTTTCTTAGTACCAAATTAAGAAAAAGGTCATGAGAATTCATATAGCCTTCTGACCAACTGTAAGATGGAGCTTTTTTCATCTTCCCAGACTTTTCTTTCTCTCTCGAACAGCAAGGAAAGACTCACTGAATTGCAACCGGTAGCTAATGATTCTTGGTTGGGAAAGCAAGTGTGGGAATAGCTCCCATGCATCATCACATTTCCAGGGGAAATAATCAGGGCTCAGTTTGGAAGCGGAATATTGATGAGCTCACGCAATGCTTACCGAGTCAGGGGACAGACGTGCGGAGTGTAGAGACTAAATGTTGGAAAATTAAAGGGAGTATAAGGAGGCTGCTGTCAGAGCCTACGTACATATCTAGAAAAGAGGGGGGGGGGAGAGTAGGATTTAAAACTGATATGCCAAAAAAAAAAAATCACTGATTAAGAGTTGCTGCTCCTCAGGGTTGGTCAACTTGCTTTCCAAGACTGCAGAATGTCTCTGACAAGCAGGGGGAGATGAGCAGGTAAATAGGTCTCTGGAGTGTTGAGAATCTGGGAGATTGTCGTCTGGGTTTCCCTCCGGCTCTGAGAGATTTCAGTGAAGGCTGCCTATTGTCCCCTCGCTCCCTCTACTTCTGGTGCTACTAGAGTGACTTTAGAAAACTGCTTGTGATCTGCTTGGTGAGGCCCCATCCCTAGCTGGTATCTGCCATAAAAGAACGAAACAGTCTCACCAATGAGTGCAGAGGCACTTGGAAGACAGTCACCTGCTTAGGAATGATCTAATTCTTCATTTGAACACAGAACATGTCATTACACCCCATCAGAGGGCGGAGAGGGTGCATGGAAAAAGATGTGAGCGTTTTGGGAAAGAGTGGGGGGAATGATTGAAAGCAATGAAGATAACAACAAAGGCACCTGTTTGACAATCTTGAAATGTGACCTACAGAGACACAAGGTCAAGATGATCATCCTGTTGGCACCCCGAGGCTGAGACCTGGTCTTCCAGTCAAAAGTTGGTGACTAATACAGTCATGAGAGGGTATTTCTTGAATTGTTCCTCCATACATACAGTGAGTGGTGTCTCTATTTCAGTCATTTGCATGTACCCAGATTGTTAAAGAATCACTCCATAGCTTATTGAGTGTGCGAGATTTATAAATGGTGATTGGTGGTAATGGATGAGATCTATAGGAGCTTCATAATGGTGTGCCCATAATGAAGGATGTATACCAAACTTGTCAGGATTAAGACCACCTATTTTGAAGTTGTGTATTGGCTCTGTATGTGGAAGCTCATTCAAACCATTGGTATAAAATACACCATGGTGTCCTGCAAAAGTTCTATTGTTTTAGGGGACATCTTTAGAGAGAGAGAATGTATAATTCATTACAATTTGGGAGTCTTTTCATGGTGTGGTGTAGGTGGGGAATTAGAATGAAGATCGGTGACATATATAAGATTAAGTAGAATGATGATGATTGTTAGCAAGTCAAATTGCCTGATAAGAGTTTGCTTGACAGAATGATTATTAATGTGTTGTAAAGATGTTTTGGGGATTCACTATATTTGTATGGTTGCCAACAAAATGTTGACAGTTGCATTGTGGTTAATAAATTCATTTAGATTTATAAGCATTGTTTACAGAACCTGTTCGCCTGCTGAAACTCTAACAGCATCTGTTCCTTCTTACTAATTAACTGCTAATTACGAATGAGCTTTGTGTGTTTGTCAGTATAACTGGCTCGTGCATTTTGTAAGGAACATTAACAAATTGATTTACATAGTGGTAAAGCAATCAAAGGAGTAAACTGAACAGCAAGCATTTAAAGCCCTTTAGCCAGATTTTTGAATGCAGCAAACTTTTGACATTACAAATATTTGCATACATTTTCTGTTGCCTTTAATTCTGTGGCAATAATATATAATCAAAGTCAGTGTTTCAGGACCTGCCATACTGTAAAATTGCAGAGAACATTGTGTGAGGCGAGGAATATACAAGGTGCAAGTAACAATGTCACATTAAAAGACGCTGAAGGAGAGAGGAAGAAGTACTAGTCACCCTGGAAAAATTATTCACAGCTTGTATACTATGCTGAACGGGTGCCTTATACCAGGTCTTCTAAAAGAGCAATCTCTTTAATTGAAATATTGTTCTTTATGATAACAAGCCAAACCTTTTAGTTTTGTATTACTCTAAGTAATATGCAAACAATCAGCATTCATTTGCAACCTCTCACCCTTATTCTCCAAAATTTTCCAACACTAATTAGCAGCACATCTATAAAGCTGCTTTAACAGATGTGCCAGATGTTGACACTTGAAATAAACCTTCAAAGTTTAAAAGGAAGAATCCAGCAATGCACTTTTTTGAAAGTAATTTAAGTTATTTTACACACAAGTTAATTTAAGAAGAGATGAAGCTGTAAATACTGACCATTCTACTTAGAATTGCTGAAGATAGCATCTAGTATGTATAATTTGAATTACAAGATGAAGATAATAAGACAAAAGTATCATAATGCCACTATATAAATCTGTGGTACTCCTGCAGCTTGAAATACTATGTGGTGTTGCGATCACCCAAGCTTAAAAAAAAGTTAGTGATGGATGCACAAAGCCCAACAGAAATGATATGAGATATGGAAAGGTTCAAAAACCGCATAGATTAAAAAGACCAGAGCTGTTGCATTTAGAAAACAGATTGATTAAAGGGAGGGATTATGACAGGTCTGTGAAATCGAGAAAGTGAATAGGGAAGTGTTATTTACCACTAATTCGAAAATCAGGCATTAATTAATGAAATTAATGGGTAGCAGGTTTAGAAGAAATGAATGGAAATTCTTCACATCATGCACAGTCAACCTCTGGAATTTGTTGCTGGCGAATAATTGTGAAGGCCAAAAGTATACGTTGGTTCAAAACCAATTTGAATACACTCACATAGGACAGCTTTCATCTAAGATGGTCAGGGATACAGCCCCATGCTCTGGGTGCCCCGAAACTTCCAACTGCTAAAAGTTTGACCTGGTTGACAAGGGATGGAGCATTCAATAAATTACCCTGTTCTGTTCTGTTTCTTTCCTCCACAGCACCTGGCACTGACTACTGTTAGTAATCAGGATCATGGGATCATAGAACACTAGAACTGGAAGGGACCACGAGGGGTCATCAGGTCCAGTCCCCTGCCCTCACGGCAGGACCAGGCATTATCTAAATCTTTCCTGACAGGTGTTTGTTTACTCTGCTCTTAAATGTATCCAATGGTGGATTCCACAACCTCCCTAGGCAATCTGTTCCATTATTTATCCACTGTGACAATTTTTTCCCAATGTCCACCTTAGGACTCCTGTGTAGCAATTTAAGCCCATTGCTGCTTCTGTCATCAGAGGTTAAGGAGAATAGTTTTTTCCCTCCTCCTTGTAATACCATTTTTGGTTCTTGAAAATTATCAGGTCCCTCCTCAGTCTAATTAGGTCAGCCTAATGGTCCATCTAAGCCACGCTGTTGGTCTGATCTAGTATGGCCATTATATTTAGAGCATTGTATTATGTACTTGCTTGACAGCTGACTAAAAAACGGAGGTTGGTAGCAAATACTAGCGATTTAATCAATTTTACACCCAACTTTGTTTGACTAAAACAGCATGGGTACAAATGCAGCACTCAGTATCCTGAACAGTATAATAAAGCCATGAGGAATAGGCAGCGTGCTTTATAAAGAATAAATCTTGCCAGACACACTTGATTGTTGTTTGATAGAATTTCAGAATTACTGGATGAAGGGAACACAACAGATGTAAAATAGTTGGATTTTAGCAAAGCATTTGCTACTGTCTCACTGCATTGTAATTGAAAAATTAATTCAAATTAACTTGGCTAAAAACAGTCATGTGGATTGAAAACAGCTGATTGTAATCAAAAGGTAAACCAGGATTTGAGTTGGTATAAATTATCTAGTCAGTTGAGTAGGGACTAGTATTTTGTCTTTCTACTTAACATTGTCCTTAATACTCTGAAAGAGGGAGCAAACAGACCAATGAGATTTACAGACTCTGCTAAATAAGGAAGAACTCTGAACACCGGTCAGGACGGAAAAATCATAGAAAGGGACAAAGTCTGGAAACAGTGATTCAAAATAAAATGAGGATCAACTTGTAAAAAAGCAAGTTAATATACATAGGCAACTCTAACCCTAACCACATATACTCAGTTAAGGCTTATTTTCTTGTTATTCCTCGCCTTTGCTCCTTCAAGTGCAATTTCATTAATAGTAGGAATCATAGAATACTAGGAGTGGAAGGGTCTTCGAGAGGTCAAGTCCAGTCCCCTGCCATCATGGCAGGACTCGGTACTGTCTAGACCATCCGTGATAGACATTTATCTAACCTACTCTTAAATATCTCCAGAGATGGAAATTCCACAACCTCTCTGGGCAATTTATTCCAGTGTTTAACCACCCTGACAGGTAGGAAGTTTTTCCTAATGTCCAACCTAAACCTCCCTTGCTGCAGTTTAAGCCCATTGCTTCTTGTCCTATCCTCAGAGGCCAGGAAGAACAAGTTTTCTCCCTCCTCCTTGTGACACCCTTTTAGCTATCTGAAAACTGCTATCATGTCCCCTCTCAATTGTCTCTTTTCCAAACTAAACAAGCCCAATTCTTTCAGTCTTCCTTCATAGGTCATGTTCTCTAGACCTTTAATCATTCTTGTTCTTCTCTGAACCTTCTCCGATTTCACTACATCTTTCTTGAAATGTGGTGCCCAGAACTTTTCACAATACTCCAACTGAAGCCTGAGCAGAGCAGAGTAGAGCAGAAGAATGACTTCTTGTGTCTCGCTCACAACATACCTGTTAATGCATCCTAGAATCATGTTGGCTTTTTTTGAAAGTGTCACAATGTTGACTCATATTTAGCTTGTGGTCCACTATAACCCTTAGATGCCTTTCTGCCGTACTCCTTCCTAGACACTCGCTTCCTATTCTCTGTGTGTGAAACTGATTGTTCCTTCCTAAGTGGAGCACTTTCCATTTGTCCTTA
>JANRFK010006693.1:2735776-2777255 GCA_030068395.1 Apalone spinifera
GTTAACTAGGTTTTCTCTGAACCACCATGTTAACTGGATTTTCTCTGAGAAGCGTTAGATGGCACTGTTGAAAAGTCGCGCAGCTGTCTGGAATAGCATATTCACCACTGCCGCTATGCTGGTGGTTGCCACGCTGTGGGAGTTTTTAAGGGAAAAGGCTAAAAGGGAGAAACCTGGAAAGCAAAGCAGTATTGCTGAAAGAGATGCAGAGATGTCAGAGGTCAGCAAGTTAGATGTGAGTTTGCAGCAGGCCCATGTTGTTTGGGGTCATACGCAAAAGCCCATTTCTTCTATGGCTGTGGTCCAACTACACCCGAATTTTCAGTTAATTTCAGTATTAGCACTGTTGTTAAATTTGAGGGAGTTGAAACAAGAAAAATGAGAGAGACTGGCAGCAGCTGGAGAAATTAGTAAATTGTGAGGAATTCATGAGCTGAATAAAATAGGCTCATTGGCTATTAAGTGAGTGCGGCACGAGAGTAAACCTAAGGTTTTGACTCCAAAACCAGATCTCTGTGGCTTCTTTAGTTAAATGATACTTTCCTAGCTGGCAGTGGTAACAAACACTGTGGCCATCCATGAAGGCAACATGAGTTATATTTACATCGCACATTAAAAGATCAAAAGGGCTAATTATGTCTGGCTTAGGTAGGCCACAGCTGGGGTCATTGGAAGTTGTACAACAATCTGAAGGGTGCAAACACTGAAGAAAAGAATTATTTATATTGTTGAGCTATACAAACAAAGGTGTGGATTAACAATATCGAATGAAAACTTTTGACATGTTAAGGAAAATCTTCCTTACTGCGGTATTTGTTAGGCTGTGAGAAATTCTCCGTAGGGGAAACAATAGAAGCCAAATAATTTACGCTTTTAGAAGTAGATGGAGAGGTGGGGGAAGGATGGAAAATGTACAGGAGACAAATCCTGCATTTGTAGATAGATCAAATAATTCATTTCTTTCTCTGACTTCTGTGATTCTTTGGACAAAAGTAAAATACACTGAACAGAGATATCCAATTATGAGTTAGTTTATGGTATGGTATATCACCTATTATGAATGACAGTATTTAAATGATTGGGTAGAGGACAGACTGGAGAATAGTTACAAATCAAGTAGCTAGATTAACACCTAATATGTCACTATCCTGAGTGATTATTTCAGAAAAAAAATGCAATTCTGCGAGGTCTTTTGAGTTCACTCCAACACTTATGACCGTTTCTGAAAAGTTTATTAAAATGGTACAGTGTTAACATGGAACCCACAGCTGTGATAGAATTCTAAAAAAAGCCAAACGTGTTTTGTTTTGTTTTTTAATTCTTAAAAGAAATCTGAAATCGAGAGTTTTTAATAAATGAATTGAGTTCACCTAGTGATAGAGCCTCCCATTTTTGTTTAACATGTATTTGCAGGTAGAAGGAAAGGTGCCTCTGGTATGAGACTATTTGGCTCAAAATACAGATGTGTAAATCAAGCACACAAAATGCTTCCTTATATAAAATGAGTGATTAAAATACAAATTTATTTATTGCAAAAAAGTCATAGAACAAAAAAGCACTGGAGGCACTGAGTTATCTAGGAAACAAGTCAAAATTAGAACATCATTCCATGCCCAAACAAGTGTTTATATCCTCCAGCAAAAGATATATGTTCGAAATCTCAGAATGTGAGCAAAGTCTGTGAATTTCACTTTGGACAGATTGGAAAAAGACTTCCAAGGACATGAATTTTAAAAGCATAAAAGTAAGGAAACCTGGGATTAGCATGATTTCAGTGAAAATATTCTCGATACACAGTTTCTTGAAGAAAAGGTATAGGAAAATTATAAGTATTGAGGCATAGCTTTTCAGTGCCATATCCAGTAGTCTTTGCTACACACACCTTCCAGTAACAGAACGAAAACTGTGCCTCCACTGAAAACGTATTCAAAATATCAAAGACAATGTGTGGCAAAGAACTGCAAGGATTCAGTGCGGTTATAAAGCAGATAGCTGCAAATGTGCAGAGTTTTAGATTCAAATTTTGTATCCGTAACTATGCACAAAAATGAGGTGCAGATATCCATGGATATAAGGCAGATATCCACCGATTTGCAGGGCTTGAAGGGTCTGGTCCTTTAGATGTGTATGGTACATCCCCACCAGTCCTCATCAGTCATGATAGTACTAGATTAGCAGCAGTTGAATTTGCACTTGCATGATAACAGTGTTACATAAGAATGGCCATACAGGGTGAGATCAGTGGTCCATCTAGCACTGTTCTAGGTGTGGGCATCCTGTGAATTTATGTAGTAACATTATGATACTCTTACCTATCCCTTTCCTAAATGTTCTTAACATTTTTGAAATGCTGCCTGTTGAGAGGTGTTTTCAGGGAATTATCTGATGACTCTGAGATTTCTTTTTTAAATGGTAACTAATTCAAACCCCATCATTTTCAATGTGTAATTAGGATTATTTTTTCTAATGTGCATTAGTTTGCATTTATCATTGCTATGAAGAAGCGAGTCCATTTTTGCAATCCTAGAAGGCAATTTACCAGGAATCCTATCTCTGCTGTGAGAGCTGGCTTTTTTGAGGTTTTTGCAGGTCTGTTGAACAAAGATTCTAGTAGTCTCTATTGAAATTGTGGGATGGTTTGGATTTTAGAGTTCAATTTTGAACACTTCTAACTTTCTGGAGCAATCCCCTTCACAAAATTGCTCATGTTATCTCTGTTCAGAGGATCATTTAGTTAAGGTTAAGGTTACTGGCACAAGCTGACTTGGTTATGAAATGGGGACGAAGCGTTTAATCACCAAAAAACTCTGCGCATTATTTTTTTTAACAAATCAGCATACACGTTTTAATTGTGAGGATTGACCTCTGCAAGTGATCCCCTCTGAGAATTCTGGTGATTACCACCATAGCATATGGAGAATGAAAGTGTGCATCCCAGTTAACCTGTTCACAGCTTCTGGTCCCTTTAAAATTATGAGCTGAGCATGTAGCACATAGAACTGCATGTGATCTACGGGAGGTGAGATACAAGTGGTATTGCCTTTTAGTCAGGTCCGGAAACCTGAGACCTCCAGCTTCAGGGAAGCCCCAAACTAGGTCTCCTGAAACAACCAGTAGGGGCTACTAAATGGGTTGTGTGTGTCCACTTGCTTCACTGCTGGCAGAGACTCTTCACCAGGAGATAGATTAGTCGGAGAAAGGAAAAAAGGAGGCTTTACAGGTTTTTATAAAAAAAAAAAATTGTCAGCTTTTAAAGTTAAAGATGGGTGGGGGGAAAAGAAACAGGAACATAAATGGGAGGGCCATTTTAAATTTTGTGGGGAGGAATAATAAATGACTGAGGAGCCCATAAACATAGGGTTGTCAGATACTTTCACAAAAAATACCAAAGATGGCGGGAAAAAATTGGTTGAGCCCACGAAAAAAAAGGGACCAAACTTGTTGAGCCAAAAAAACCCCCAAAAATGGGGAACCAAAGTTATTGAGCATAAAAAAAAAGCACAAAAAGAAGAGTTACTGTGCCTTTAAATCCCCACTCTCCCTGCCCCCGCCAGATGCAGCAGGGGAAGAATGTTCCAAGCAGCCTTCTGTCCAAGAAAATACCGGACTGTCCGGGCCAATACCAGACACCTGGCAATCCTACATAAACACCAAAAGGCCATGGTACTTTTGGTGTTTATGAGGTGCTGAGGGTTTCAGGCCTGGAATGTGGAGATGAACCTCCAGCTAGAAGCAGCTCGCTGTTAATGTGTAGGCACTCCAAAGGTCACTTGCAGCTACTTCTTTAAATCAGTTGAAGCTAAACTCTTTAAATGTATATTGGACAGGGGATATAAATTGTGGAGAGTAGATGGAAGGGCATGCAGAGCCATGAGATGGCTCCCCTCTTTTTCTGCAATACTTCCTCTGTTTGCTCTCCTCTTCTTTCCATCCCTTCCCGCCCCCTGCCCTCAACAGATGTTAATTGTTAAAAATCAGTACATGGCTAAACACCCAAAGCTTCAATGGGGCAAAAGGAAGAAAATCCCAGGAGAAGGAGGAAAAGTGGGGGAGGGGGAATTTACCATGAGAAGATGCAAACTGGGCATGTTGCTGCAGGAGCAAAAAGGGCACACAGGACAACATGAATGGTGGCCAGCACCCTGCCTCGAGTGAAATTCCCATTGCAAGAGAGGCACATAGGAATTAATCTATTGGATCAAAGCAGCGGTCCATCTAGCCCTGTGTGATGTCATGGACAGAGGCCATTGCTAGATGTTTCAGAGGGAGGTATAGAAACCTCCAGTAGGCAGTTGTGGGGTAACTTGCCTACTGGGAAAATTTCTTTCTCTCACTCCCCAGTAATTAGAGGTTGGCCTTAACCCTTGAGCTTGAAGGTGTGCGCGCCTTGTAAAATCCTGTTCCATGTTTTCATAGTTGTGTAACTCTGTTCTTTATTTGCATCTGTGTCTAATTCCTTTCTGAATCCTGGTGAGCTCTTGGCCACAACGATATCTTGTCGCAGTGACTGTTTTTAGATCTATTCAAGTTTCCCCCCGGTATCTGAGCATTGGCATTATTATCCAAATTATAAAAACATTGGTGAACATGTTGCTATTATATCTCCAGGCATATATGTGCTGCCGGCTGGTTACACCCCTTCCATTATGCTCAAAGAAAGGTCGGACGCTGGTAGTGATGGTAGTTGTACCAGTACAGTGGCATTTTAAAACTTTGCAAGCCACGCATGAAGGGGGACGGTCCCAGAGCCCAGCCTCCATCCTGATCACAAGACTGCAATTTATAGCCTCTCAGCCGAAGTCCCACGAGCCCAAGTCAGCTGACGCGGGCCAGCCACGGGTGTTTAAGTACAGGGTACACGTTCCCCCTGTACTGTACAAAGGGAACAAAGAAGAAAGGTAGGAGGCTGACACCATTAGAGGAGCAGAATAAAGATAGCGGTGATGTTGCTGTGACAGCAACATGCACTTTGTGAGTTGATGTTAATCAATAGCATGCTAATTTGGGTGTCAGCATGTATATAATGTTAGTTGGTGATTTCCTTTTATTTTAAATTTATAATTTGGTGTTGCATTTTCTCACCAACTGTTTGTTAGTTACATTGTGTGTGCCCCGCTCACTTGTCCCCATTAAACTGGTTAAAATGTTTACAATTACTTTCCTAATTGTCTCTGTTTCTTACACCAGCTGTAAGAAATGCTATAACAACATTAGCTATGTGGAAACGCAACCTTCTAAATATTTTAATAGTGACCTGTAGGTGTGTACTACTTGCCATGATTTTCAGACCTGAGAAATATAATCTATCATAGTGTTGTTAGCTTTATGTTTTAAGACCTTTAACCATTAGTAACTATAGCTTTGCCCTAGTTATTTAGTTTCCTGAAGATCCTTGAAACACTTTCTCTTTTTATCTGAGCTAAGCAGATATCCTGTCGGTGTTGTTCGTTAGAGCTCAAAGTAAAAATGACTTTGTTCTGTGCTATGTTAAATTGGCTGGTTAATTCTGGTGTTATTTACCCTGTAATTCATTAGTTTTACTCTACCATTGGCAGTTGACAGGCTGTAATTTCACGCCTTGCAATAAAAGATGTCTCATAATCTGCTTCATTTAGCAGCAAGAGAATTTAATGAAATTAACTGCAGTCCTAATTATGCCAGTGAATACTAAAGACTGCTATCAAGTTTCCTGTGAAAAGGACAAGGTCCACCTCATGAAGGATTTAGAATATAATTTCTTGGGAAAAGTTGCAAATGTCTCCTTCTATTGGCCAACAAGGGCCAATTAAAAGTGCTGATGTGACTTTAGTGAACTAGTTTGTTCTGAAGATCTCTCACAAGGAATCATTATTATTTTTAATCCATTTTTTTAAAGAAGTTCCTTCACTTGGTGGTGATAACGATCCTGCAAATGTACTTATTGTGCTTACATTTCCAATAATCCATTTTTTTTTCCTATTTGCAGTAATTTGTTGCTCATACACTGTTCTCTGGCATCTGAAATTCTTTGTTTAAATGCTGTACCAATTATTAGTGAAAGTAGTATGTAGTGTATACCTGTGGCATGAAAAATCCAGAGTATTGAGTGACTTTTCCTGCTGTTCCCATTTCATAAACATATTCCATACGTACGAATGGAAAATAGAAAGATAAATGTTGGGTGTTCATAGCTGAGCTAGATTACATATTTATGATCCTTCGCAGAGATTTGAAAACTCACAAAAGGAAAAATGATTGAAGAGTGCTAAAATTATATGATTGTGAAGGATTTTTTAGAAGGGACTCTATATTGTAGACTTTCAAACTTCTCTGGCGTTTTTGCAAAGTGTTTTCTTCTGACTCATACATGTTGTGTGTATTTAACTGGTATTTTATGGGTCTTACTCGCATGGTTAGCATGGTAAAATATACTAGTTTCTGAAACCAAATCTGTGCTAAGCGGCTTCTAAACAGCTACTAATGCTACTCTGCCCTGTGGAATTTAACCACCATTTTATGGCTTAAATGATGGTAAATGTAGTTAATTGGAAAAACTTTAACGGCAAAGAATTTCTCTGTGAATAGCCTTCATAATAACCCTCACTATAAAATGCAAAATGCTTTGCTCACAAGGACAACTGAACTATAAAGGTGAAGTGTATTGATCAAATTACCTGAGATGATAAACTTCGGGTGAATAATTTCTGTATTGATAAATGGAAGAAGTTGTCTCTCTTTATCTAATATTGTCAGTGGGGTGGGGAGGGGAACAGGGTGAGTGGTAGGGTTAATGCACTTTGTTTTCTTCATAGTTCTGTTTGTTTTGAGACTAATGTCTACATGGTCAACTTTCAGTAGAAATTTGCTCGATGTTGGCCTGCCCTCTGCCTCTCTCTTCTCTTAATACTTTGTTTTCTGATGGGGTAAAGAACTTAATATTTTGGAAGTTTAAAAAAATCACTTCTCCCAAACAACTTACAAAGCTTTCAAGGTTGAATTCTGGCTATGAACTTCTCTGTAGCCATTGGTGAACCTACTAACCTGAGGTCAGAACACTGCTGGAGTGCAGTGAATATTATGGAGATCCATGCATGTTAGGAAGGAGAGACTTTGGTAGTCAGAGAGAATAAAATCTGGTTGGAGAGACTTGAAAGACTGAAGAGAAATATATTTTATCTTTGCAAGGGATTGCTCTTAACTACTGGACTTTTTATTGCATTGTTAAAGGTCAGAGAAGAGGAACGGATTCTTCCCAATGTATTAAATTAGTGATATATATTGAGGTCAAAGAACCCTAAAATGTGCTTTTCCATCAATCTTTTTTGTGAATCTGAGGGCACTTCGAAAACTGGTTTGTGATGTGGAGGAGAAACATAATGTACAGAACTGTGGTCAAACCAAAAAATAAAAAATGTCAGCTACATAAACAGTGTAGAACACACCAAGTGATGGAAGTAAACAGTTATATAGATGAGGGGAAATAGTACAGGTTTCTACTTTTTAAATTTTGGGTTTTAAAATATAATGCTATGTAGAAAATGAAACATGAAAAAGCATTTGAGGCACAGTATTTATTTACAGTTTAGAAGTAAAAAGAGATCTAAATAGTTGGGAAGACCAAAATAAAACTATGCTGAAATTCAGTAGATCAAATTTTATGTGAATAGTATAATTCTGGGTCAAACTGAACATAGTAAAATAACGAAGGAAAATTATTGAAAGATAAAGATATTACTACATTTACTAAATGCTAAAAATGTGATCAAGAAAAATATGAGGAATGAACAAGAAAATGAGGTGAATATGCAAAGATGAATTTAAAGAAGCACAGATGAAGGTTAGAGAAAAAGTTATGTGGAACACATGTCAAAATTGCTACACATGTTTTTCAGCTTAAGGCACCCAAAGTTGTTGAGAGTAGATCTTGGAGATATCCAGGGTTATATTTTAAGAGGTGTTAATTCATGAAGTTGAGAGGATGTGTTTCCGAAAGGTGGAAATAAAGAAACGCTGAAAAGAGACTCAAGATTGTTACATCTGAAAAGATACTCAAGACATTAGTTTGCTTGAACACTGATAAGAGTTCAAGCCAAGGTTTTCTCCTCACATTTCTAAAGGATGAAGCAAATAGTAAATCCTTGTTTTATTTTTAGATTTTGCAGTTGTCTATATTGTGCTCTCTGTACAGTAAATACACATAACAATGCCAACTTTGATACAAATATGTAAAATAATTCTTGTAAAATTAACCTCTGGAAAATCTTCCCAGCAGCAGACTGTCTTCGTCCCCTTCTCTGGAAAGAGGTGAGCTTTGTAGAAAATCCTTTAGGTCACCAAATGGAGATGCTGGCAAACCAAATGGGAAGTGAGTGAAATAGAGACTAGAAAACTTCACTGCTTGAATCTGTACTCTACAAAGGGGAAACTGATCCAGAACTGAATTTGCAGAGGGGAATACTCAACAAACAATGATTTTATGACAAACGTTTAGGATTGATGGAAATAGGTGAAATCCAAGACACTGTTCATGAAGCTTTCTCATGCAGTGTTTGCAACCCTACCGTTCTAGTGCGTGAACACTAAAATTGCATGGAAAATGACTGTGCTGGAAAAAAGCTAATATTCTGTTAATGGCTAAAAGTTATTCTAATTTTTTTAATTATTTGTTTTTAACATGAAGTCTTGGTGACAGGTAAAAATGTTTTACTTCTAATAAAAATAGTTTTAACTTGACAGTGTCATTTTAATGACTGGTTGGGAGCGTGGATTCAGAAAATGGAAATCATGCCTAACAAACCCACCAAACATTTTTGAGCAAAGTCACAATAGGCTGGTTTTCAATTGTATTAATGTAACATTGAGGAAGGAGAGAGATTTCCACATGTAAAATATTTAATCTCCAAGTTATTTTAAAATATATATTTTGTAGTGCACAAGCATGTGAAGAAGGCTTGTAGGAAGAAATGTGGCTGATGCAACAGAGTGTAAACAAAGTCATGAAAAGAGCCTGTGGTCAAAACGTGAATAGTGAATGTAATTTAAAATAACTCTGGATTAATACAGATACTCATGAATTACACCCACTATTACTACCTTCCGAATAGTGCTTAGCAGCGATTTAAAAAGTCAAACCAAAATGCTTGGCTACACAAATAAGTTTTCATATATACTACAAATTGGAAGAAATTCTTCTTCTGCTATAAAAGGGAGCAGTGAGACAGTGAAATACTGTATAGATCTGGTCACCTTATCATGAAAAGTACACTATAGAAATGGAAAAGCTACAGCAAAGGGCAAGCAGAATGACACAAAGACTTGAGGAGCTCACTTTTTCAGAAAGGGTAGAAAAACCAGGTCTGCTGCAGTCTTTGGAAAAGAGATTAAGCAGCGCCTTCATTGAATGGAGTGGATTTTGCTTCTAGGCTGTTAGAGCTGATGTCAAGTACCAGACAAGAGGATAAGAACTTAGGCAGGAAAGGCCAGGCACCCCAGGAATTTATAGGTAGTGATAAAATAAAATACAATAGAAACCGTCAACACGTGACGTGAAAAATCCAGTTTGGAATAGTAGTGAATGTTAGCTTGGTTACGGGTTTAAGTGTTCATTTCCTAGTTGCACTTGATTGGGCCAAACTTTTAGCCCCCAAAATTAAAGCCCAGTTTAAAAAGTGGAATAGATCAGAAGCCCACAAAGGCAGAAACTTAGCTGTGAAAGAGGGCTTTGATGTCCATAATGTCTATTGTTTAATGTCTGGTTTTTGCTTTTAAATGGCAGCGCACAGCATGGGAGCATCGCCCTCCCGTTGTGCAACAGAGGGTGCTTTGGGTGGTAAGGAAAAAAAGAGAAATGTTCCATCCTGTGAGGGAGAAGTTGACAGGTATGAATGCTTTGGGAGATCTTCTTTAAGAAATTGTGTGTTAAAATCCTGTGCAAATTGGAAGTAAGCATGCTGTGTGCAAGAGAAAGTTAGCAGTCAGTCAAGTTTTATCTCTTAATGAATAGAGACTGCTGAAGTAAGGGTTAGGTAATTGAGTTTATAATTAATTAGCCATAACCCTCATCAGATAAAGCAGTTGTCGAGATTTTTTTTATCTCCTTTCTCTCCCCAGGGCCTGCCCTTCTTTGTCCTTGCACTGACAGCCAGCACTTATCTTAGGCCTTCTCCAGGACTGTGCCCATCATCCCCTCCCCCCTTTTGCTGATTTTGGTGGTCAGCGGAGCCCCTTATTGTACTATAAGGCTCACAATCAGCCTAGCTGTCGGGTGCTTGGATGATGAATTAGCAGTAGGAGTTTACGTATAAGTGAACTCCAGATTGGACCACCGATAGCTTGCAGAGCAGCTTCTGTTTGTTAGCTTCTTTCTACAGCTCTGAGATACTGCTGACACTTTGCAACAAAGAGGTTAAAAAGGTAGATGTAGCACTAGTGCATTCCTTCAGAAAGTTAGGCTACTTACAAAGAACCCTTAATTCCTTCTGCCATACAATTCATTATAACAATAAAGAGAAAATAAATGAGATTTTACACCATTTCTTTTGGTGACCTTATCTCTCTCATATTGTGGGACAGACTGGTTTGCTTACGGGGTACACACTTTGGACATGTGTTTTCAAAACATACAAGGTGGATGGTATCTGCTTGCTGGACCTGATTAAGGGGACTTCTATGCCAAATGGCTTCCTCTATCAAAGCACTGTCCTTCTATAGATGTATTGAGAGAGGGCGCTTTCATGCTGTGATTACAGTAGGTTCATGGCACTGAGTTGGTTTTAGGCAGGTTTACCTGCTGGGGAAGAGTAGCTTTCAGAAACAACGCTGGGGGTTTTCTGCTCATTTAGACTTTCTGAATTAGCAATGAGAGAAGAAAAGGCCCCCGTGTCTTGTAATATTGACTTTCCGGCTTGTGATCAGTGCTGTTTCTTCTTACTCTGGGTGGGAACACCGGAATATTGTAGCTGACTCTCCTGATGCAGGAGGGGATTTGATTCTTCTGAAAGTCTGTAAAGCTGTGCTCCCCTATGGTTGCCATTCATGTTTAAGTAGATTGGTAAATCTTTTCTTCTCCCTCGAAACGTTAGCTGTAACGTTTATTTCTAGCTTGACTTTGACAATCCTTTGTGGAATTGAGCAACAGAAAACCTTCATTCAGCATTTGTGTGTGTTCCACGTGGTAATTTTACTGAGTGTTTAAACAGTAGTATGTTCTTAACTTTCTTCAAGACTGTAGTTTGTCTGGGAGATTGCTGATGGCACAACAAACCAATTACATTCTGTGATAAGAGTAGACAACTAATAAGCTACCAGTTGACCAAATAAGTGTAATGACAGTACAGCTATTCTGCTATAGCAGTCGTCATATTTCTAATGTTGACTGATCTGCACTCCAGAGTATCAACATGCATAAGGAACAAAATTAGCTGTTCTGAATTTTACCAGCGTTTTGTTGCTGAACATCTTCAGTTATGCAAAAATGTGCATATGGTGCAGTCTAGGAAAGTGGAATTCTATGTACCCTTCTCTGTAGTTGAGTAATAAAAGGAAGGTATGAACAAGACAATTTATTGGACCATATTTAGCTTTAAATCTGGGTCTCACACGATCAATGTGATAAGCAGAATATAGATGAGATTTGGGTTTTTTAAATAAAAGTTCAGCATTCATAGCAAAACATTGGAACATATAAGATACATACCCCTGAACTGAACTGAATTTGCTGTTTGTGTCTAGTACTGTGTCTCTTTCAGTTGTAGTGGTGGTTAATTTATTTTGCTGGTTAGGTCAGTTAAAAAAATCAGATACGACTTACTGAAGCATGGTTTTAGAAGAGAATCAAAATGAAAAGTTTACTAGTAAACCTCAGTGTTTTCTTTTATTCACGAATGTTCTGCCTGCCTCTCGTTGGAGATACCTGACTTTCTTTCCAAGTGCATTAGTAGAAACAACCTGCTGTAGGGAGTTCTCCTTAATTTGTATCAGTAAGGAGAGGAATTTTGTGCAGATCCTGTTTTGTTTGTGTTTAACCTCTGTAAGTTGCCAAAAATAAGTATTCCTTAGGTATATTACTTTGGGCAGAATGAGAAATAATAAATTGAGGAGAGGGGCTTCTTTCCCAGAAGGATTTGAAGTTGTGTGGGGCATGTACCAGTTATTCTTTTGTGATGGGGTTCTAGTATTTGTATTTGACTACAAAATGTTCAGAGTCATTAGCTTTGCTGGCTACCAGAAGGCAAATTCAGTTCAAGTCCATTCCACGTTAGGCGTGTGTGCTCTGTTGCCAGAGATTTTTCCCTTCGTGGTCTCCATCAGGCTATGCTCTAGAGCCCTCTGGTGCAGCGCACTTATGTGCTAGTATAAGGAGCATAGATGGTGCCGCATCCCCTCAGTTCCTTCTTACTGCCCATGATGTTCGCTGGAACATCTCCTCTTGCCTCAGCAAGGTGTTTTTTCTCTCCAGCTTAGTTTATTACTTCAGTAGTATTGTAAATCGCATTAGTGTAGATAGACAGTCCCACTCTCTTAGTGCAGAGGGGCTCCCTTTCTCTGGGGCTGGGCACGCCCTGGTCTAAACCTTGTGCCTCCTGCAGCAAGCCTATACAGAGTAACCATCTTTCCAGTTGTCTGTAGTGTCTAGGAAAGAATCCCGTATAAGAATGCTGTCAGATCTGTTGGGGCTTGAAGCATCATGGAAAGAAACCTAGGGAGACTAAACTGAGGGCTGTCCCAATGGAAGCCACACTTAGACCAGCGTCAGAGCCAATCTGGTTGGATTGGCACCGAGCACTTCCACTTCAGCGCAAAACAGCCCTCTGGCATTGCTCATTTCATGGTGCCTTTCTTATTCCCCAGGGCTGAGGAAGAAACATAAGAAACAGCACATACAAGACCCTTTCTGCACTGGGATCTTAACCTGAACCTCTCTAGGCTCATCAGTCCATTCTTCAAGCCATTGGGGTCTTGTTCTCCTTCCTATTTGTCCTGAAAGGTTGCGTTCCTGGGGGCTGTGACATAGGCAAGTTGAGTCTCGTAAATCAGAGCTTTGACCTCAAAGCTGCCGTACGTGGTTTTCTACAAAGATAAAAGTCCAGTTGCAGCCTCACCCAGCAATTCCTGCCTAAGGTGGCTTGCATGTTCCATGTGCACCAGGACATATTCCTGCATGTGTTCTGCCCCAAGCCTCACAAGACAGCGTAGAAGAGACGTCTACATGCCCTGGATGTCTGGAAGACCTTCGCTTTTTACCTGGAACGTACCAAGTCCTTCCATTGATTGTCACAGCTCCTCACTACAGAGGATAGGATGAAAGGCCTCCCAGTTTCAGCACAGATTTCTAACGGGGGGATCACTTGGTGCAAAAAGACCTGCTACAAGCTGGCCAAGTCCTCCCGCTATCAGTTGTGTGAGGCCCAGAAGGAACTGAAGGTGGGGGAGTGCACAACGCCCATAATACCATGCCTTGAGGGTACCACTCCAGGCAGCGCCAGAGTCACTTCCCTACGGATACTGCTGATGGAAAAACTTCCAGCACTGGTCCATGGGAGCAAGCACACACACACCTAATGTGGAATGGACACGAACAACACATCTCATAGAACACCAGTTACAGAACAGACTCCTAACACACTTTTGAAAGACAGCTATGTCTAGAGAAGAACAGGGAGCTATTTTGTGACAGAAACACAACTCTGCCATTTCTAGGAAAGTATGAGGAATAGATTCTCACATTTAAAATTATGGGTCATGAATCTATATTATCCCAAATCTTAGGCCAAAACCAATTTTTAAGACTGAACTGGCAATAAGCTGAAGAAAGGCTATGGAGTAGTAGTACGGATGCAGCCTTAACTATACTAGTGCATGGTAGGAGAAGAAAATGATACTGATAAAATGTTTTTCTAGATAATCTTTGTGGGAAAATATTGACATATCGGACTTTTTCATTGTGCTGATGTAACTTAACTATCAATAGATGGTGATGGTAGTAGTGCAACATTACTCTTCAGTACTTTCAGTTTAATAAAATATATTTTATTAAAGGATGGTACTTGGTCCTGCCATGGGGGCGGGGGACTGGACTCTGACCTCTCAAGGTCCCTTCCAGTTCTATGAGATGGATATATCTCTCTCTATATATTTATTTAGCATATTTTAACATTCTGTAAATTCAGATTGGGTATAATT
Organism: Apalone spinifera; assembly: GCA_030068395.1. Classification (NCBI taxonomy): domain Eukaryota; kingdom Metazoa; phylum Chordata; order Testudines; family Trionychidae; genus Apalone; species Apalone spinifera. Next base: position 2,749,937 of record JANRFK010006693.1, read on the forward strand.
TCATCCATAAAACAGTCCTGTTGTACAAATCCCATTTTTGCCATGATGGCAGTAGAGAAAAATGTAAGTTTTCTTGTAGAAAAGTGAAATCCATTTTTTGGTTGTGCGAAGTCTCTAATTTCCTGTAGACACCAAAATATGTAGCCAGGATGTTTTAGAAGCCATTTTGGTACCACCTTAGGAAATGAGCAGAATATGTTAGTGTGCCACTGACTAGAACAGATTTTAAATGAAATAATAATTTCGCCACCCCTCCAAAAATTAGCCTAGGGTAGAGTAGGATAGCGACAAGACTGAGAGAAAAGATCGTGGTGTGTTTAACGCACTGGCCCAGAACTCTGGAGATGGTGTATCATGACTCTGCTACAGACTGTTTATGTGACTTTGCCCAAGTCACTAAATTTCTTGGACTCATTTCTGCACTAGTGAAATGGAAAGGAGGGTGCTGCTGGTGTGGGGCTTGGGGTGCAGGAGGTGACTCTGGATTGGGGGGCTCTGGTGAGGCAGGGATTCGGGGCTGGGGGCTTACCTGGATGGCTCCTGGTCATCACTAAGGCAGGCTGCCTGGGGCCTGCCTGTCCTGGGGCACCGTGCTGTGCCCCGGAAGCAGCCAGCAGGTCCAGCTCCATGGTCCCCCTGCTTAGGCGCCAGACCTGCTGCACTTTCCTGCTGGCCTCAGCACAGAGCTGCCCCAGACACAGCAGCTCCATGCAGAGGATGACAGAGAGGGGTGTTTCCCTCCGGCTGCAGCAGCTTCAGGACATTGGGGTGAGGCGCCTCTCCCCACTGCAAACCTGGGCCTCTGTGCAGGGTTTAATGGGAAGGTGTGCAGCCATACAGCTTAGCAGGAACTTAGCTGGTTATTCTTACGAAACCTTGGCGCGAAGAGCCTTTGGGATGCAAAGGTTCAGCTGACGTAAAGCCGTAATCTATACATTGCGTTGAGTTTTAAAACATCACCTTTGAAATATTGAATTGGAGAAATAGGGGTATGAAGGTGGTTGCAATAAGGAGTTCTTAAGAGCTGATACCTTGTGACGTTCAGTCGCTATGCTTGGGCCTGCGCAAATGCCTTCACAGCCAAATGCTTTGAATAGGACTATGGCAGGTGGTCAGAAAGAAAGATCCATCTTTTTGGCAGTTTGTATAGATTAGCGCTACGTCAGAAAACCAAGCAAAGTCTGTAAATCTGAATCATTGTAGGGGGACTGTTTCATCACCAAGGATATCCTTTTTCGAATTTTTTTCTATGAATAACAAAGAAAAGTTTTTATTTCAGGTAATTAAGAGTTTTAAGAGAAATTCTATGATGCTACTGGACTCCATTAGCTCATTTCTCTTCACTTATTGGAGTGAAACTTACGGCTGGGGTTGAAGGGACAGTTTTGTCCCTCTTCTTTAATGACGTTTGTGAATTGATTAGGTAATTGCGGGGTTTTTGTTTGTTTTGTCACTTTCATAGAACCAACATTTAAATAACAAAAAATGTCTGACACGCCTATCGCAAAAAATGTCTGTCTGACACGCCCGAGCACGGGGCTTTTAAAGTTGGTAAGACAAGTATCATCAGCAGCCATAATTGACAAATAATACCCCTCATAAATACTGCCAGTCTTTTCAATTAGTTTTCATCTAAAATTCGGGATGCAAAATGATGGCCTGTCAACTGACAATGGATGACAAAAATTAATAAATTGTCTTCTAAATAGTATGGACACTTAAGAAAAATTGGGCAGCCAATTTAGCACAGCGTGAACCGGGGGGGGAACCTTTTGTACTGTTGCTGTGCCACTAATGTTGTCTGGGTCTTTATTAATGGTGCTTGGCTGCTGCTGACAGTTTTGTTGCTACTGGCAACTTTCTTCATTAAAATTAAAGCCAGCGTCAAATCCCATTAGCTGCACTCTGGGTACCTTGCATTTTTATTTATATATTTTTAACACATTCTCCATCCATAAAAAGTTGGAGGAGGTGGTTTTAAAAAATGGCCTTTCATTTTGTCCAGAGCTGGTCACTTAATTAAAAAAAAAGAACCGCTTAAGTTTTCTAACGCCGTACATTACATCCTTTCCATGGTTAAGTAACCTTGCACAAAATTCCATTTAAGCCCCTTTTAAATTCTTTCTCTTGCACAGTGTTTTTCTTACAACCTACAAACGCCTTGGGTCTTCCAGACATGCCTTTAGGAAGGAGTAATGTCCTATGAAGAAAATCAAGGGTCTCTTAAATCATACTAGCCTCTTGCATCACTTCACTTGCCAATCTAAAAATATCATTAAGTGTGACACCTCTCTGCTTACAGAAGGAGCAACCAATTAAAGTAAGTTACATGTGTCTGCTTTTACAGGCAAAAGCACCTGCCTTAGGACTCTCAAAGACCCTTATTGGATTATTTAAACTTTGATACAATTCCTTTTTAAAATACTTCCAGTTTTGCATGCGCAAATACTCGTATGCCATCTCTCAGTAGCTGATTTGGGTCACACGAGGTAGCTAGATACACACACCTACAATTTGCACTGTCTTTCACTGGACACCAAGGTATTGCCCTTTATTTGCCATGAGGTTGGCAAAAAGTTGAGAGACTTGGTGTCTCAAAAAGCTGAATTGTGGTGGTGCCAAGAATTGAATGATATTTTCATTTCTGGAAAAATTAAAATAAAATGTATTTATTGCCATGTTTGTTGATGTTGCTAACAAGATTACTAGGTGTAGTGCTTTCTGCAATGGATACATGTTCACTCGAAAGGGTACCAATTCATTTCAAGCACACTGCGGAAATTTAATTTTTTTCTGATATGGCTTGGACTTGAACTAGTGATCTAGAGGTGGAAAGCATTGCCCAGTTACCAGTAAGCCATCTGGTCTGCTATAAGGCTTGGCTTCAAAGGTAGAGATTGTCATGTTTGAGAAGGATCAAATTCATTGTTCATTTTTTGGCACGGGTAAGGATCTAATATGTTGAGTGTGTTACTGATATGGCACTAAAAATTCCTCTTCACACTTAACTCAGTATTTCTAAATACAGTACATGCAGTATGTTGCGTCATGTCCAGGAATGAGAACACATATCATTATGGCAGTTAATTGCTTAGTGGCCATTTGTTGCTGTTTGTGTGAATGATAGATCGAATGAGTCCCTTTAAGAAAACTGGCAAATAAGTGCTGAGATGTAATGTCTTCTGGCACACCACTTTTATCCTAGCATAAATAGTGAAAGTGCTGTATAGAAAATACCACTTAAATTTTCACTTAAATGGCTGCATTTATGAGTTATTTTGCTGAGTGAAAAGCAATTAACTGTTTAAATTCGGTTTTAAGTAATTGCATTGATGGTAGGATTTTTTTGACTAAAATACATGCTTTATGGCTCAGATCTGAATTTCAAAGAAACTGAAATATACAGTTAAGTGATTTTCTGAGAATGGGCATTTGTAAAAAGAAAATAAACTAGGACTATGGAATCCGCACAATAAGTCCAACCGCTATCCCAGCCTTTCCCTAAAAACCTTTATTCTTAAAAGATTGTACCAGTTGTTAATTGTTGAATGAACCTTAATATCTATAGAAGCAAATGAGGCAAGAATTATACTCTATAGAAAGGATTGTATCTCAAGGGATTAGACCATTAAAGTAGTAATACACTTTTTAACTTGCTGACATAGTATGCAGAATCCCTGTGGTGTGTGTTTTGTTTTTTGTTTTTTTTTTTAATTTCATTGTTTAATGCTGAGTTGTTAAAAGGCATCTTTGAACGTAGTCTGGCTAACTTGGCCCAAAAGGGAGTTGCAGGGAGGTTGCAAGGTTATGGTAGGTGGTTCACAGTGTTGTCATCCTTACTTCTGTTTTGTCTTCAGAGCTGGGTGGCCAGCAACACAGAAGTAAGGGTGGCGATGCCGTCCCATTCTTATTCCTGCGCTGCTGCTGGCTGTGGTTCTGCCTACAGAGCTGGGCTTCTGGCCAGCCGCCACTGCTCTACCACTGCCTAGCTCTGAAGACATCCCCACTGCCAGCAGCAGCACAGAAGTAAGGGTAGCAGTACCACAACAACACCTTCAAACACCCTTTTAGCCCGCCAACTGGTTTTAGGTGAGAACCACTACAATTACAACGCCATGACATTTCAGATTTAAGTAGGTAAAATCATGACACTTACGGTTTTTAAAATCCTATGACCATCAAGTTGACCAAAATGGACCGTGAATTTGGTAGGGCCTACATCTGAGCAAAGGCTAAAGGAGCTAGGTATGTTTAGTTTGGAAGAAGGAGATTAGGGGAAGGGGTGATACGTGAAAGGCTACCGAAAAAAAAAGTGGATTTAGATTAAATCTCAGAAAAAACTTTCTAACTGTAAGAACAGTAGGACAATGGAACAGACTGCCTCGCCATGGGAACTCCTTTGCTGGATGTGTTCGAAAGGTGGCTGTATAGCCGTCTGTTTTGAATGATTTGGACACAACAAATCCTAACTTTTGGTAAGGGGTTAGACTGGATAACAGTTGTCATCCCGTGTAACCTTATGATTCTCTGATCAGAGCTAACTTACCCATACACATCATCTGCCCTCCTCAGGTGCAGTGTGGCTGGCCCTCTGAAGGGGTCCCAGGTTTGGGGAACAGGAGTCGAAAATGTTCCTTGATTTCCACCCTCTCTCCCCAGCTGTCATCCTTGTGATGGACTCTAAGAAGGTGCACACTGGGATTTTAACTCTGGTCACCAGAACCTCAGAATAGGATTCTTTTCTATTGTTACCACTTGCTTTACAAGTTGGTTGTTTTACTTCCTGCTATCATATAAAAAAGTGTCATTTTAATAGGGAGAGCAAATAGCTAATATATAAGACATTTTTATTATCATCACTTTTTGTTTATGCCAGGAAGTCAAATTGCATTTTTTTTCCCACTACCACAGATTTATCTCAAATTTTCTTATTTCATTCGCTTACTAATATAGATGCCAGTAAGTGAACAGTGTATCACCTACGAATTCAAACTGATATTAACCAAAGGACTTGGAGCCTTGTGGAAGTGACTGCTTTATATTAGAAAGGTTTTAAGTTCAAATCTTGGTGTGGTTGTGTTGTGAACATTTTCATATTCTTCTGAAAATTATAACATTCTCAACACACACTTGTCTGATTGTACTATCCAGAAATATTTGTCATTAATTAAAAAAATCTTTCTCTTATTGAAGAGGAAATACAATATTTTTTCCTGCGATTTTTCTGTAGAGATAGTTTGCACCTGCAAGTATAATACAGTGCCAAAGGTGGTATGCATGTACTTCACATATATAGAGAGTTGCTTAACCTACAAACTGCATTACCTTTTTCAACTGTCTTTCTGTTGTTCTCATGGAGCAGTGTGTGTTCTCTCTGGTAGCTGACTTGGTAATTTCTCACCCTTTTTCATTAATAGTGTATCATTTTAGATTGCTAATTTTTCTCTGTTGTATTTATAAGCTAATTCTTCTTTCCTAAGCACAAAAATAAATATATATTGCACTCCCCACCCCCAAAACATGCTATGGAAAAGTCACACAAGAAAAATGAGTCAGACATTCAGCAAATATGATGCGTCCTCTGTAAAAAATCATCCTCATTAGAAAAGTTCAGATTTTTTGAATGGTCAAGTTAAACAAGATACAACTGAGGCTCAGTAGAGCCTCCCTGCCCTTTTCCGTTTTGAATTTCGGCAGGTTTTTTGTATGAATTTTAAGACATGGTGACCAGCTTAGCCCTAATGACGACCGGGCCATTTGAATGGCTGGCCCTATTTGAATGTATTGCTAGCACACCTACATCTCCTTTTGCAGATGTGCTTTTTGTGATTTTTTTTTTCTGCTTTGTGTTTGGAAAATGTTTTCATTGTATGTACATGTGCAAGCTTGTGTAATGCATGCACACGTATATAATATAAGTGGTGTTCTGTATTCACACATTTCCATTTCTGGGTATAGATTTTGCCAAGTTATTGCCACTTGTTTCTCATTAATTTTGGCAATTGGTTATTGGCCTGTTGTCTTCCACGTTCTGTGTATGGCATCAGCGCAACAACGTTACCCGCATTTTTAGGGAAAATAAATTGGCCTCTAAGTCTGATGAATTTCCATAATTAAAGAAATGCTCTATAGTACTTATGCCCTAAAATAAGCATAAGTGTCTAAAATACCATTCCTATTGCCAAGTGATGGCCAGAGGATGGTAGGTGCCTAAATGTAAACATCCTGTGTCTACTGGAAATTACTGTTTCAATGCTTGTTCCTCTGGCTGAATTGGAATTCTCATGCAGGCACAGAAGACAGTATATTCCGGCACCATTGTAAGTCAGAACATGGAATTGTTGCTGTTTTTTAATTGCTGGCCTTAGGGGAGGTTCGATGGGGGAGCAGGGGTCGGGTGGAAGGGAGAGTGATTGAGCATCTTTGTGCCACTGAGCCAGTTCATTAAGTCCTTGGGTGATGGTCAGCATCGTGGAACAACTGAGCCAGTGTCACCCCCCCAGGTTTTGAGCATCAATGCTGCAGTCACCGGTGCAGAGGGCCTGGTGCGGAGAGGAAAGGCAGTGAAAGGAAGGAAAAACGAGGTAATCAGAAATAATAATATCTAGAACAATCAAGAAGGTACCTGTATCTGTCAGGTACCTAGCAGAGAGATTTTTCTCCCTTTTTATTCCCCCTTCTCTTGCAAAGGATTAAGGATATACAGCAGCTCAGAGAAATTATTTTTAACATGGGACACTACAAAAAAATCTTATCATAGTTCAGAGTTTCTGAGGGTTGCTCATGGAGACCTTCTTGGTCCCAAAACTTTATAACATGATGTGTGAACCCTTTCTTCGCAATAATACGGAGCATAATTTAAAAAAAATCTTCCTTTTCTCCATCAATGTTCTTGGTTTTGTTATTCAGTAGATGCTGTATTAAATTGGATTTTGTGTCCATCATTATTAAAATGTGAAGTGTGTCGGTCACAAAGCATACATTTCAGGGCAGTTAGCTGAATAATTCTTTTCTTTATTATCCCAAATTACTGCTGAGCTCTGGAGAGGTGAGCAGTTTAGCCAATTATTGCCATTTGAGCTGGATTTGTGGGTGATTAGCTCCTGGTCGAATTCAGTCCTGGCAAGGGCTTTGAAGCCTTCGCTTGTGTGATTTTCACAGCAGTGAGGTAGGAATAGACGCGGCTAATGACAGGAAGGTCGCTTGGGTTATGTGACCTGTGAGGGGAGGGTTTGGGTTTAGCAAATAGGGCATCCACAATAACAAGTGTGTCACTAACCCTGCCGTGCATAATCGGAGTTTTATAGGATTGTTGGAGATGCTGACAGCTCAATTAAAGTGTAACCCTTTGTACCATACACCCTGGCAGAATGACAGAAATATTACCAACAGAAAAAGGAGGGGGCCACAAGGGAACTGGTTAAAGATCCAGTATTCTTTTTCTTCCCCCCTTTATCGAAGCTTGCACAGAGCAAGCAGCAAAAAGCATCCATTTGTGAAATAATAGGCTGTCCAGGGGAGGGGTAGGTACCAAACATGTCTGCCAAAAAAAGCTTCTGTTCAAGTGGTCTTCCTAATGTTTCTATGGAAACACTTTAGATCGGGTTGGAAAGTTAAAATCTGTTTTTAAGCCCAACGGGGCTTCTTTCCATCAACCTTACTTCCTTTCCCATATCCCTCACTTCTATACAAATGCAATGAAGAGAATTTCATGGTGCAGGTAATTGAGCTACAGGGCTGTAGTGCCCACCGCAGTGCTGAGATGTCTGCATAATCTGATCACTTTTTATTTTGCTCTTATTGCCTTCATCTCTCGAAGAAAAATTGATCTGTTGTCTTGACTGTACATCGTACTTGGCAGCTGTTACTGTCACTGTAGGGCCATTCCTACGTTCAGTGTGTATGTTGTAATCTTTGGTTTTAGGCTGTCAGTTCCCAGTTGTTTATTTTACTCTTAAGTAACAGTATTTCATTGACATGTTGTTTGTATGGCAACGTCACTTATCCCAATATAGTTAGAAGATGGTGTATGAAACAGTAGCCACAGTGGAAGTAATGTTCCAAAAGAGCTGGCTTCTCTCCTTTAGCCTTAGAACCTTTGGTGTCAGCCATCTGCTGTTCCCAACACTAGGTTAATGATTTGTATTGCGGTGTCTTTTGCATGAGAACTGAGTGTGGTCTCGGGGAAACCACAACTGCAAATCATTAATAAACTTGAGATTACTAAAGGCCGTAATTTCTACGGTGCAGGATAAATGGGAATAAACACTGAAAGACAGCAGAGCTCTGCAGCCGATAAGGCAGAATAAAAAAGTCTGGACTTGCTTGGTAGCAGGCCTACACTAGAATAGCTAGTGGAGTTGATATCAAGGGGATGCTCTGTTCCTTTTTTAAAAAAATAGCAAAATTATAAAAATTATTAATGTAAATAAATCCCAGATCAAATACTGGTGAGCAACAATAGTGTGCTAGATGGGTACTTATTTGTCATCACGCGGTCATTTATAGGAGTGATAAAGAGCTCTCTCAAAAGATATAGTAGTTCCATTTCCTTAAGAAGGTACATTCTGTATTATTACACTGTGCTACCAGCATGTGGTTGGTGGTAATTCCTGTAGTTTTAGGGTTGTAAAGCTGTTACTTGTCACCTCACCAGGGCTATGTCTACACTCGCGGCTTCTTGCGCAAGTATGGCCGTTCTTGCGGAAGAATCCGCAGAGCGTCCACACTGCCCTCCCGCTCTTGTGCAAGGAAATTTACAGTACGGCGTGGTAAGAGAGGGCTGCTTGTGCAAGAGCTACGCTCTTTTTTAACAGGTGTAAGCCCTCTTGCGCAGGAGCTCTTGCGCAAGAGGGCAGTGTGGACGCTCAGCAGGGATTTCTTGCGCAAGAAAGCCCTATGACTAAAATGGCCAGCAGAGCTTCCTTGCGCAAGAGAGCAGCCACACTGCCATGGGCGCTCTTGCGCAAAAGCACAGCTCGCACATGGCAGTGTGGACGTTTTCTTTAGAGTACTATGCCTCCAAAAGCTCCAAGCTATAGCCCACATATATTGATACTATATGAACTCCCTATAGAAAGGAGATTGCAAAATATCTGTCCTGAATTAATCTAATCAACTCAGGCAAAGAGGGGTCCTCAGCTTTATTGAACAGGTCACCAAATTTGGTTTTACCAAAATGTCCTCCTTGAGAATTCTCTGAAATTTAATATTGGAAAAAGCCAGTCTCTCCTGGCATATAGTGTGCTTCATCCCATGTCACCAGGCAAGAAGAAAACATTTGTACTTCAGGTAATTCTTGATAATCAGAATTTCAGGCCTAGATCTCACAACTCTCAGCTAGTTATAACTAGTGAAAAGTTCAAAATGATATGTAAGGGAGAAATTCTACCTTTCCCGGGGAAAGGCAACTCTCTATGGGCGCATCTACACAGCAGAGCTTAACTCCAAATAAGCGACGCAAATTGAGCTATGTCAATTACGTAGCTTATTTTGAAATAGCTTATTTCAAAATTGGGAGCGTCTACACAGCATTTATTTCAAAATAGAGCACGCTTCCTCCCACTTCCATTATTCCTTGTATAATGAGGGTTACGGGACTCGGAGTAAGAAGTCCTCCAGCTTGACAGTATTTTGACACTATTTCAAAATAACTGCCTGCGGTGTAGACACGGACTAAGTTATTTCGGAATAGTGTTGCTATGTAGACATACTCTGTGTTTTGGATCTTAGGTATGCTTTCATGCACGTAGGCTACGTCTGCACTACAAGATTTTTGCGCAAAAATCCACGGAGCGTCCATCTCAAGCGCGCTTTTGCGCAAGAAAATCGACAGCACAGAGGGCTTTTTCCAGTAGAATTATTCCTCTCCCCACGAGGAATAGCTCCTTTTTGCGCTACAGCTCTTGCACAAAAAGGCAGGTGTGGGCGCTCCCCTATCGGAAAAAACACAAGTGCTCTGATGGCCATTCTGTGAGTTTTCTTGCACAAGAGTGTCTGTGCAGTGTGGATGCTCCTTTTGCAATGTGCTTTGAGGTCTGGACACGCTTTTGCTCAAGAAGTTTTTGCACAAAAACTCTTGCGCAAAAGGCTTCTTCCACAAAAACGCTGCAGTGTAGGCGAAGCCATAGTGATAATGTACATGCACCTACTGATTTTTGCTCTGTTCTCTGTTTGGAGAGCAACACACAATCTCACACTGGATCTGCAGTGGCTCGTCAAAGTCCAGAGGCCCCTTTACAATCTATCAGGTCTTCCAAATTTATTCTTCTCTGCACTATACTTATAGATGTGCCCATCTTGGGATAGGGAGCTCAGTGTCTCTCAAAAATGTTGCTGCTTGTTACTTACTTGGCAGGAAAAGGAGTTCCCCTTCACAAGACCTATATTTCATAGTGGTAGATAACCTCTCATAGATGTTTCAACCATCCTCTCGGGTAGCAAAGGCTCTCATCAAAAGAATGTTTCAGTAACTTTGTTATTATTGGCCAGGATCAAGGCCAGATCTTCAGCCTGAATCACTCCTCCTTCATGAGGGAATCCTTGGATAGCGTAAAATGGCATAGCTAGCTCCTACCTACTGGTTGTGGTCCTTTTAGTGGAAGGGACATTTGGGGGCTGTAGGACCTGATGCTAAAGTAATTCCATGCTGCTTGATGGCTCACTGTTGGCGCCCTATCAGCTGATAACTGCTCTGGGTTACTTCAGGGGCCAGTCCTGGGATCAGAAGCGATGGAAGGATGAGGGGGCTGTTTGCCTCCTTGAATTCTGCACTTGCGTAATGTAGACCCTGGAACCAAGGGTCTGTCACTTTTAAATGGGACATCTTGTGAGGTGGATCATTTCACTTGTTCAGCGCAGCCTGTTATTGTTACTGTAACAGGTTTCACTCACCAAAGTGTGAACCCCATACTGCATCCCTTGGGGTAGTCTTCATAACATGGTATAGGTCAGCCATGACCAACCCGCGGCTTGTCAGCCGCATGTGGCTCTCTCCCCCATTTCCCCCGTCCTGGGGTGCGGCTCGCTAAGACCACCACCCCTCCCCCACGCATGGCTCATAACACCGCCCCCATGCACCCAAAAATGGTCCTCTCCTCCTGCCTTCCTGTGCTGACCTGGGCAGGGGAGCCGTCCGGTGCGGCCATTAAAGATGGCGAATTAAAGATGGCATCAACCGGCAGGAGCCTGATGTTGCCAAAAAGGGGCAGATTTCTTTTTTGCTCGACCAAATGTGACCGGGGGCTCCTTTGCCCTAGCTCTTCGTGCTGGATCCACTCCTATCTTGGCTCTTTGCCCAGAATGGGTTGGCCACCCCTGGTATAGGTAGACCTCCTCCTCTTCAGACCACTAATTATCAACAGCTCTGGGCTCCTAAGGTATTAAAAAAAGCTGTCATTAGTTCTGTGGAGCTTAATGTTCTTTCAACTTTGGTGAAACCTCCAGTGAACCATTTTGTTTCACTGAGCTCAAGTGTTTTCAGTGGAAAAATATATTCCTGGTAAAAAAGCCCCGCCCCTGACCGACAGAAGCTTTTCCTACAAAAGCGCTAGCGTGGACCACCCTGTCCCAGTGGGAGATGCTCTTCTGCTGACAGCTCCTGCCACTCATTAGGGGTTCTTTAATTAGGCCAGCAGGAGAACTCTCTCCCACTGGCATAGAGTGATACACAGGCAGCCGTAAGGTCCATAGAGAAGATCTGGGCTAAGTGTACGTTAGCAATGTTATAGAAATTCTGAGTTGAACGCCCCAACTTTCCCACTCTCTAGCTATGTTTCTTTAGACAAGGACTGTGCTCTAGTTCCTGTTTCCTTTGTGTTCTCGTACCTCTCTGTTTCGATCGATTATTGTAGCGCTGGTGGTTGCACCATTCTGTTACATGGAAACTTGTTTTTGTTTTAATTTCCCTGCTGCGGTAACTTCTGATGCTTAGACGTAGTAGAGGCCATTGGCATTATCTTAGCAGGTACACACCCACACCCACACGCACTGCTTGCTGGTCACCTGGTTTCATATCTATAGAACTGTAGTTGCCACCGATCCCACACTGGAAGCCAGGGGAGAAGTGGAGATCTATTGCCATTAGAGCTTCTCAGAGCAAGAATTTTCTCTTGCTGAGTTGGGCAAAACACTCAGTTGCGGTATAGGAGCTTCAGGGGGTAGCCGAGTTAGTCTGTTACAGGAAAAAAAACAACAAATAATGGTCTGGTAGCACTTTAGTTTATAAAGTGCTACCAGACCATTTGTTGTTGTTTTTTTTCAGTTGCAGTACAGTTAGCATAAGAGATCACACATCTTCATAGGCCCTCTTATGTGATCTGTTGTGGGAATTGCAGGGTTTGTCAGACTTTGTTTACGGCACTAACGGATTCAAAAGGAAGTGAATCTTTGTTGACCAAAATTCAAATGTAGCAGATGTTTGTCAATTTGCCTCTGAAAATTGTGGACATGGTGACTAATCTGACTCAGGACTTTCCTTGTAAAGAGTGCAGATTACATGACTATGGGAAATTCATAGCACTATTAGCTACTAACTGCAATTGCTGCTGACAAACTGGCGCGCACTCCTGGAAATTAAGATATTACGCAATTCATGTTTAAGTGCAAGAGTAATGTTTTATTCTGCCCACACAACAGCAGAACAGAAATATATATATTTAAAAATGCTCTTCTCAAGATGGACACCTTGAGTGAAATCCAAATCCACTGACAGTGTGAGTTTTGCCTCTGACTTCAGTGTGACCAAGATTTCACCCCTTAGTTTCAGCTAGCCATGGTAAGAAAATCAATTATTTCTGAAAGTTTTCTTTATTTACAACACACTGCGTCAAAGATCAGTTGAAAGTGTCATAAGACTAGAACCTTTGTTTTAATGAGTAACCAAAAAAAGTCTATTTTTGCTGACGTATGTATTTTGGCATCTGTTAGCCTCACTGAGTCCCATTAACTGTTCTCTGTCCGCCTCTATAACCAAAAGGAACAGTTTGAGTTTCTTTAAAATGGGCACACAAAGGCAGTATTAAGCATATGTAGCTTTAAAAAAAGTTTAAATGATTTTGTTGTGTAAGGATGAAAAGCATGGGGGAAATGGAGAGTTATCATCTATCCAGCCTTGTGCATAAAAACTACAGCCCTGCTGTATAGAACCCCAAACACATACTAACCTAAATTCATGGTAGTATCTTCTTTCACTTTCATTTCAAGCTGCTTAAGCAGGTAAGAATTGTTGCCCAAGGCAAAGGATTAATAATGTCTAGATTTAATTGTTAACTAGATATTCAAACTGAGCTGGCTTTTAGAATTCATACTAGTCCCTGGAGTTTCAGCCCACCACCTTTCTGTGCAATCGATCCCACACGGGAGTCTTGTCATTAACTGTTCGTAGTGTTGCCATAATGATCAGGATGCCAAACCTGACAGTGGTCTGTAGCATCTCTGGGAGCCTTGAAGCTCAACAACACCAGCTGATTGGCGCAGTTAGGGCCTCAATCTCTAACAGCAAATGTGATCAATAAATCTTTGTTGGTAAATAATTGCTATCGAACAGAGTTTTAATATAAATTTATGAGCAGTGTTTTATCACAGCTTGGGGCTACAGCAAGCCACTGAGTGATAGATTTCAGATAGCACTTACATTCATTACATTAACTTTGTAAGTTATTTAAAGCTTGTACACTTAACATTGCTTTTGGCTTGCAATGACCTCCTGGGACTAGATGCAGAATACACATTACTAATAAAGAGATTGCAACACAGACAGACAGTTCTTCTGTTTTTTTGCACAACGAGAAAGTTCCTTGAGCAAAAACTAAGCAATGAAGTGTGTTCATTCAACTCAAAGTATTTTTCTTGTAGCTCGTTAAACCGCACAAAACCACACCTTATATTAAATACTGTAGATATGACGTACTCCACTAGTAAATCCACAACTGTCATTTTGGGGGAAGGTGATAAAATTTAATTTGAAGTGTTAAATTCTTTTCAGAGTTGATAAGCAAATTGGAGGTGTTAATCTGAAAGTATTGAGTCTTGAAGCTTGGGTCATCCATTTCTTATCTGTACTGCTAAAATTGAGGAGATGAAGTACGAAACTGACGTACGTACATGGATCCGTTGTCAGATCATATGATGATATCTGGTCACTGAGTTTTTGGAGCAAACTTTTTAAATTAACACAAAGTGCTATCTCAGAGAGATGTGAGGGTAGAAATGATTATTTACTTAGCTCAAGTATGTTCCTTAACTGAATGGCCTGAGGATGAAACATGACTGGAACTACAGGTAGACAAGTAGATTTTAGTGGAGTCAGCACCACTTGAAAATGGAGTGACCTGAAGGATTTAAAAAATAAATATATATTCCTTGCTTTGTTATAGTATATTTATATTTTCAATCTAGTGTATTGTTGAGTGTGTCTGTAAGCTATTTTTAAATCCTAGGCTAAGTACATTTCTCAAGGCCATTCCCCTGGTTTCTAACATGAGAGCCATAACAGACTGGCTCTCATGTTAGAAAAATAGATGTTTGCATTTTTCCTTGATTTAAATATTGTGTTAAAATGGAGACTTCATATAATTGCCTTTTGATACAGGAAGTAGGTTTGTATACGCCGTCCTACTTGGCCTTGATAGTCTCTGATTTCCTGGGCAGATGTCCCCTGTATTCAACAATTAAAATACCTCCCTTCCATTTTCCCCATTGTTTTCCTGCCTGATGTTTCTATACATTTGAGAGTACAGAGCGAATTGAAGTGATTCATCCAGTCCCTTTTTTGCTTCTCTGCAAGGGGGAACCACTTATGTGTCTGAGGTGTATGGAAGAAATGAAAATAAAATTTTTATGTCTTGCTCTGATGTGGAAAAGGAGGTCAAGGAGCTCTCCGGGACTGGTGCTGGTCCGCAGACTTGCCATTGAGAAACACTGAATTAGAGGAGATGATGTGGGGCAGAGGGTATAACGTAGTCTGTCTCTTCCTTCCACTATTTCATGGGGGCTGCAGCCGTGGTATCCCATCTGTGACTCAAGATTCTACATGTAGCCTTTGAGGACAACTGTGTTAAGAAGAATGTGTGTTATGATATGTGTATCAAGAATAGAAAATGTGCTTCCCTTTTAACTTGAAGGGTCTGAATCAGCCATGGCATCATGGGGTGGCATAAGAGTTCCCCTGCAAGCTCATAGGAATGGGGGGGAAAAAAACCCACAGCTGGCCTGGATCAGCTGATTTAGGATCTAGGGCTAACTAGCGCTGTGCAGATGTTCAGGCTGAGGCTGGAGACTGAGCCCTGGCATCCTCTCAGACTTCAGGCCAAGCCTAAATATCTACCCAGCAATTTTTCAGCCCACAAGCTTGAGCTCCGTCAGCCTGAGTCAACTGATCTGAGCCAGCCATGAGTAGTCAGGCCCTCAGGAGCTGTCTGAGAAACCTTGGAATTGCTTTAGCTTGTGCCACTCCCTCCTGGCCCTCTTCTTACCTCTCCGCCCTGGACTGAGAGGGGAAGATGTAGGAGCTGCCCATGAATACACTGAGCCAATCCCTTATAGCGGAATTGTAGCTCAACAGGGAAAACAAGAGCATCTCCCTCAAAGTATTGATTGTGCTGTCTTAGGAATAGCATGGACCACTGGCCCTGGAGCTGAAAAGGTCAGGGCAGGCGGTTGATCAGCAAAACCAAATTCCCTTTAACTGCAGCTAGGTGCAAGTTACGCATTTAATTCCATGTTTTCAACTGCGGTTTTTAATGTTGAGAATCCAGCGTTTCATGGGGATATTAATAACCTTGTGTTGAAATTCACTTACTTTTTGTGTACACTGACTATTAAAATTTTTACAATGTATCCTTTGCCAGAGGGTAATTTTACCCTGGAATTTGCTATACTTAATGAAGAGAACACTGCAAATAATACAGTGTTATGAATTACTTCTGAAGTGATTACAGCTGTACTAGACCTTGGGATTACACCTCAGACCTTGGGAGCTGGAGATTCACACTCCTTCCGTAAACGAAGCTGTACGGATTGTTCTACTGTGTTTTGAGAGCCGTTGTGGGTCAGATATATCTTGTGAAGTACTTTGTTTGGACTGAGGGAGTGAATGGCAGGTACAAGTGACAAATTCTACGTTGGTCAGTTTGCTCAAATAGTTAAAACAACAACAAAAGTCACATCAGAAGGGAGATGCCATCTTCTCTTCTTCCCCCACTCTCCCTTCCTGATACTGCTTAACGTGTGATTCCGTGTACAAATTCGAGGGACTTTTTTATACGGCATCAGATATCCACCAGGAAGCTATCATAATACCATAGTCTTCCTGTAGCTTGTCATGCTCCCTTAAAAAGCCATTTATGGACTGCTTGGACCCAGAGCCAAGATTGTAAAGGGTTTGGTCTGATGACCATTTCAGCTTTCACTGTTTCCTAAATTTTATGATGCTTCCCTAATTAACAATATTTTAAGTTACCTTTTGTTTAATATTATTTCTGGGTTAGGATGTAGGGTTTTCTACCATGCAGTATTCTTTAAATGTTGTAAAATGAAATTCAGATTTAAAAATGTCACTTATAGCAGATTAAGTAAATAGAATATACATTTACATGTATGTTCAGGCAAACGATTGATATCTTATTCCTTCCTGTTAGAAGCGCATAAAGTTCAATAGCACAATACTATCTATCAAAATATAGTGGAATCCTTGTTTAAAAAAAAAAAGGCAAAGCCACGCGACTTGATAGGCAGAGGGATGACTTTATGCAAGTCCATGTAATGGAACTTCTTAGTCCTTATGTGGTTAGCAGTAAAATGTTCTTTGTGCAACAACCAAGTGCGTTTAAACATTTTCATATCATGTTCTTCTTTCCCCACTCTCCCTTCCTGCTACTGCTTAATGTGTGATTCCTTGTACAAATTTGAGGGGCTTTTTCTTTTCCTCAAGAAAAGCGAGGGGGGATTTGATAGCAGCCTTCAACTTCCTGTAGAGAGGTTCCAAAGAGGATGGAGAGACGCTGTTTACAGTGGTGCCAGATGGCCGAACAAGGAGCAATGGTCTCAAGTTGCAGTGGGGGAGGTCTGGGTTGGATATTAAGAAAAACTATTTCCCTAGGAGGGTGGGGAGGCACTGGGATGGGTTCCCTAGGGAGGGGTGGAATCTCCATCCCTAGAGGTTTGTAAGTCCTGGCTTGACAAAGCCCTGGCTGGGATGATTGAGTTGGAATTGGTCCTGCTTTGGGCAGGGGCCTGGAATCGATGACCTCCTGGAATCAATGACCCAAAGCTCAGAGCTCCCCCCCCCCCAGACATTGGGGATCCTGTGCTGGTGTTCCAGCCCTTCCCTCGCACCGCTTCGCCCTCCCCCCCACCCCCCCGCAGTCCGACTGCAGGGCAGGAACACACAAAATCTACTAGCCTGGGCCCCCAGAGGCTCTGGTGTGTAAGGAAATGTGGGGAATGTCCTTTTGCTTCTCACTTGCGTACAGCCCCTGACTGATTTTTTTGTAGGTCAGCTGCCGCCGGCCCAAAAAAGATTCCCCGCTCCTGTCCTAGAGTCTCATCTGCTGAAACCTCCAGGAATATGTCCAACCAAAATTAGCAGCCTTTACACTTCATTGAGTTTATAATTGCCTTGAACAGGTACTTCCATAATAATAATATGCTTAACCTGTAGCTGAGTGGCAGTCAGAAAAGGTTGAAAACTTCAAAGAAAGTGGAAAGAAAAAAAATGTCCAATGTGAAGCTTTGCAGTTCAATTCCCATTAGACTATGAAGAACGTATCAGCACCGGTTGGAGAATAGCTTTGGGAAAGTAATTTTTTATCTATATAGCACAGTGATAACAGTGCAGTCTCACATTGTAGGGGAATTCAGTTTTAGTTAAGGGCTATATAAAAGACTGGCAAGGTGAAATGACACACCACCTCTAATAGAAAAACACAGAAGTCAAAGACAGATCTAAGCTTTTATTTTTAATAGACGAAAACAATTTATCTTACATGAGAAGACAGTAATTGGCATATAAACCTCACACTTGCAGAACCACAAAAAAAAGAAGCTTCAGAACCCTGTTCCATTTTTACACGATTGAGATCTCCAGCCCTGGGAAGCTGCATCCCACAGCACAAAGAGAAGAAACCTGACCCCAAATGATTGGAAAGTTACTATGACACATTTGTGCCTAATTTCAGTCATGTGAAGTGTGCTTTTGGGTACAGTGTCTTTCACAGCTAATGTGAATGCTGAAAGGGCACTGTTGCGGCCTTGATTCGAGGAATGTGTCCAGTAAAGGGCAGTTCTGACCCTAGGACTCCCCAGTGGAACCATTTCCATGGTTGCTAAAGGAGTATTATGAGTCCATCTGGGTTGTGGCACGGGGGATTTAGTTGAGGATTATGTCGGTCAGTGTTTGGGGGGAGGGAAATGGTTTTCTGAAGCAATGGAGCAGTTCTAATTGTGCATTGGCACAGAGCTGACCCTTGTCCCCTTTCATTGTTGGGACTCAGTCTGAAATGACATAATTTTATAAAGCAAGCTGTTGAAGGAAAGAAGTAAGCATGCACTGTAGCTTGCTTTAGGTTTATTCTGCTTTTTAAAAATGTATTAACTATTATATATGTCAATTTTTATTTCCTGCTGTATTTTCCATCTACTAATATTGAATACCATTCCTTTATTATTTCATTTTATTTAATGGAAACATTTTTCTGTTACACTCATAGGGATAAGATGGAAATCGGTGCATGTTTTAGTTCAAGTTGCCGGTTGTGGTGAGCTTTAAATTAACAAATGTAAGAGCCTGATTTTCATTTGAACTGATCCATACCATTGAGCACCTGTGACACTGCAGAATATGCTGAATTTGCAGCTACTTCTCAGTACAAAATAGGCCTAGTTGTGGGACTCCAAGTTGGTATTTGGATATGGAGAGAGAGGTTTAATATTTTTTGCCTGAGTAAGAGAAGTTTAAACCAAATTATATTGTGCGGCATTCATTGAGATGTGCCTTGTGATTGTGTTTTGGATCAAAATTTCCTAGACAAATCTGTTCCTTCGTCAATCTTGATTAGCATACTGTGACAGTTCGTGCAGGTATTTCAATGTGCCTAGCTTTCTATTTATTTATATTTAACTGGGATGTGCTTTGATCAAATGCCTTATTAAAGTGACCATATTCATTGGTGTTGTTTTTAATTCATGATAAAAGACCTTTTAGTGGTTAGTGCTTGTTATTGAAAGTGGCACGTTCCACTTACTTGTATAGTAGAAGTTTGATGTTTCAATCCTTTTCTTTTTGAGTGTTATATGTAAACTGTATTTCAGCATGGGAATAATTGGAGTGAGACACCAAGGTGATAAAATGAAATGAGTTGTGTGTATTAATGAAATCACTCCATCAGTGAACTTGGTTTCCTGTTACACAGCTCAGTAACAGTCAAAGCGTAATGTAACATGGGGGGAAATGGCCACAGTATGAGATCACTTCCACTGTGTGCTTCATGAGCTACGTTGGCCATAATTAAAGTTCAAACACAGAATATTTAGTTTTTTCCTCTTGATTTTGTTTTCTTGCTCTTCTGTGTACCAGTTCTTCATCAATTCCAGTTTAATATTGTCTACATCTGAACTTCCTTACAGAACTTTTTCTCTCTCCAGTTTTCTTAATATTTTGGTTTCTTTCCACTCTTTTGTGTATTTTCAGTAGTTTTCTATCTTAATTCATTGTGCAATTACTTTGTCTTCGTCTCTTCCCTCTGCCATGGTAAATTACTTCCTGTTTGCCTGCTGTTATTTTCCCATCCACTCCCTCGGGAAAAGAATTTGGTGTTTTCCCTCCCTCTCTCTCTCCATGACTCCAGGTTATCCCTCCATCCATCTGTTTTTTTTCCTTCCACTGTCCCCCGCTGGATTACTCAAGATTGCACACTCAAAAAATCTCCCCCACGACCTGCGTTAGTTTAATTTCTTCGTGAGGGTCTCTCCTGCTACTCTGTCACCTGCATTAATTGTGTTTCTCCTTAGCAGGGTTATAAGTACCTAGAAAAAATTTCTTTGCGGTGCAACCACATGAGAGAGAGAAAGCTGTACAAATTAGTGTTAAAGCAGAAACAATCCAACATTAACTGCTGCATTTCCCTGTCTGCGCTGTGGGCTGAGCTCTAATACGGCAGAGCAATCCACAAATAGTAGTTGACATAAAGGAATCCAGGAGCTACACATTAACAACACTGTAATCCACAATTACATGGAAAATCCATTGAGACAGAAATTTATTATTTATCATTTATTTTATAGTGCCCACAAGTGTACTAGGTGCTTGATCTTTGCTCAACGTAGAGTTTATTTTTATGGCCATATATTTGATTGAGTGCCACCATTAAAATATGAATTTCGAGGGAGATATAATTCAGTATAAAAGCTTCTCAAGTTAGGCCTAGTGGACAGAGAAAATGTTGACACAGACGATATTTTGTTGGGCTAAGCTGCTTTTTTGAAAACAGATTGAAGGGCTACTATGTGCTGGTGGTGTTCCAGGTAGCTTTCGATCAATATTTTTTGGCAGAAAGAGAATAGAAATACAAAGTTCTGGCAGCCAGTATCAAGCAGGGGTTGGTCCTGGGGGCAGTTTTGTTCAAAGTCTTCATTAATGATCTGGATGATGGGTTGGTTTGCACCTTGAACAAGTTCGTGAATGACGCTATACTGTGGGGAGACGTGAAGGGTAAGGTCCAGAGTGACTTAGGCAAATTGGAGGATTGGGCCCAAAAATATCTGATGAGGTTCAACAAGGACAAGTGCAGAATCCTGCACTGGGGACAGAAGAATCCCAAGCATTGTTACAGGCTGGGGATCGACTGGCTAAGCAGCCATTATGCACCAAAGGTCCTGGGGATTACAGTAGATGAGAAGCTGGATAGGAGTCAACAGTGTGCCCTTGTTCCCAAGAAAGCTGTCAGCATATTGCGCTGCATTAGTAGGAGCAGTGCCAGCAGATCTAGGGAAGTGATTATTCCCATCTGTTTGGCACTGGTGAGGAGCATTGCTTCCAGTTTTGGGCCCTCCACTACAGAAAGGATGTGGACAAATTGGAGAATCCAGCAGAGGGCATCGAACGTAATTAGAGGGTTGGGGCACATGACTTATGAAGTGAGGCTGACAGAACTGGACTTACTTAGTGTGTAGTAGAGAAGAGTGGATGGGGGGGTCGGATTTGATAGCAGCCTTTAGCTACCTGAAGGGGGGGGTTCCAAAGAGGATGGAGAGAGGCTGTTCTCAGTGGTGGCAGATGACAGAATGAGGAGCAATGGTCTCAAGTTACAGTGAGGGACATCTAGGTTGGATATTAGGAAAAACTATTTCCCTAGGAGGGTAGTGAAGCACTGGGATGGGTTCTCTAGGGTGGTGGTGGAATCTCCATCCCTAGACCTGGCTTGACAAAGCCCTGGCTGGGATGATTTAGTTGGGGTTGAGCCTGCTTTGAGCAGGCAGTTAGACGAAATGACCTTCTGAAGTCTTCCAACGCTAATCTTCTATGAAAGTGAAGAGATGAAGAAGCTTGTCAGGAAGCGGCACTAGAATTTTGTTAAATATGTGATAAGTCTCTGCTGCCCTTGGCTTCGGATGGCTATGCATTTGCAAAAGATCATGTTTAATTCCTTTCTCTGCCTTTTTCCCTTTCCTCCTTTCTAACAGGGTGTGCTGCTAAAGCGAAGTGGCAAGTCATTGAATAAAGAGTGGAAGAAGAAATACGTTACATTGTGTGACAACGGTGTACTGACCTATCATCCCAGTTTACATGTAAGTAAGCCACACTCTCTGCAGTCAGTATTTGTCAGACCACAGATCAAGTACTGTAAGCAGGCTCAGCTGGACAGAGTTTGATAAATATCCTCTCCTGGGTGGGGGGGAAAAATTCCTGAAGCTATGAGCCTGTGGGCACACCGTGGAGCTAAAATTCCATAGTCTGATTTATGTACCACTTAGGTAACCTGCCTTTATGCAGCTGACTAGTTGTTCAGTAGATGTAAGAGTTTATTTTGTGTTGGGCTTCTTCTGGAATGACTAAATATCGGGCTTTTAAAAGCTGACGCTTCTTGGCTTGGGACAGGTGATCTGAATGCAGTAAAGGGGTCTAAGTTTTGTCTAGCGTATCTGTTTCCAGTGTAGGAGTGCTATCAGAGGCAGCAGCATGGGGGAGGGGAAACTCTGTGTAACTGTGAAGGCTAACCGATGAGCTCAGGCTTATGCCAGGCAGCTCTGAGAGATGCCTGGGAGAGATGTGATGCTTTCCAGGCAGTGCTGAAGGCTGCCTAGCCCAAGCTCCACCCCCATCTCTGGGGCACAGAGAAGACCCCCTTTGTCTTGCCCAGAGGCCTGGTGAGGCTGCCAGAGTCACTCTGGACTGCCCACCCTCTTCCACTCTACTTCAGAGCTCACAATAGGACTCCACACAAGGAAGGAAATGAGGGGATTAGGTCGCACACATGCTAGCTGAGGTATCGATGGTGCCATGAGACAGGCACTATGTCTGTACAACCCGTAGGGACACTGCTACTAAAACTCTCCAAGCAAAGGCACAGGGATACAGTGGTATCTGATGGGGTGTGCCCGCAGGAAGACACATCTCAAGGAACCTCATTTACTGCACAAGGTGAGTAACCTCTTCTTCAGAGCTCTGGAGTTGTGGTTCCCTACTGTGCAGCACTTGGCAATCCTTTCAGAATAGTGGGGATAAGAGAGAGCGTACGGGGGAGAAATAAATGAAAAGGCAATTTCAGTCCCTTTTTACTGCACTTCAAGTTGATGCAAAAGTTGCAGGGACAGGACTCATTAAAATATTTAATCTGTTCTTTAAGCACTGACAACATGTTTGGCAGCGTCTCATCATACCAGGTTGAGGGTCACATAACGATCACACATTTGTATTATTAGATATGTTCAGCAGTCCGTGAGAAATGATTCAGTGATTCTGGGCCATTTCCAACCAAAACGTTTGTGACACACAAACCAGTATCAAACTTGACACCCTTGTAGACAGTCTAGACAGAGAAACAAAATATCACAGGGGTGTGGAAAGTGAACTAGCATCTGAGTTCTAGATTTGGTGCCTCCAGAAGACTTGCGAGTGTACGGCGGAGCAGTTTGGGGAAGCTTGAGCTATACTTAGCTGTCTAAATAAGTAACTTCAGTTGCTCACATCAGCCTGACACCTTTCACGGTCAGTACATGCATTCTCTTTCTCTTAAAGGAGAAAATACATACATAAGCAACCTACGTTTTCAGGACTTGGTGCTGGCAGTTTTTTTCAAGAACCTTAAACCTTCCCTTCGTGTGCCTAAGGGACTACCTGATAGAAAACTGGAGGGGATAATGAGAGAGAACTTTGACCTGCAGGTTTCACAGTTCACTGTGTCTACCTATTCATCTTGCATGTCTGTCTTGCCTTCACAAAGGGACCCAGGAGAGTTTGTGTAGGCATCTCTCGGTTCCTAATGGCCTAGTGCTGTGCATCCGGGCTCCCTGTGTATATTCTCTAGGATACTTGCTGGGTAGTGCTATTTTAATGGTGAAGGACAAGTTTGTGTTTGAAGCCTCTTTATCTGAGTGTCATCCTGATGAATACCTACTTTGACACCCATCTACCTTTTTGGGGTTTTTGCCAGTATGCCACAGGTCAGTAGCTGACCCAGCGTTAGCTGTAGTTATCCTGAGTGTAAAATGTTCTGCCCCGGGCACACTTCAGTTCACTTTGCCAGTTCTAAAAAAGAGAAATAAAAACATAATTTTTTCCTGAGGTGATATTCCTTTATTTTATGTTTGAGTCCGTTTGTTTCTGTATTTCTGTATTTACATCCGTATTCAGTTCTTGGGTAGGTTGTGGGGGAGGAAAGGTTTTAGAAACACACAACTTCATTATCCGAGTTATGTAGAGCATGTGATTCATGGAAAGGGCTTTGCATCAGTTCTGAGAACTGTTGTTGTATTTCAAGACACAGTTTGTATCTCCCGCCATGCAAAAGGCAGGAAGTGCTAACATCTCTGTAGAACAGGACTACTCAACTTTGGAAGCCCCAGGGGCCACAGTGATACTCATAGCACATGCCAAGGGCCGCAACTTAAGTGTGGTTGCATATACATGCAAATATATGCAAATAGTTTTTCACACTGACGGGCATGAATACAAAGATTACGGTAAGACTACACAACACACAGTCACTTCTGCTGATATTAATAAAATGCAATATTTACCTGATTTCTGTCTACAAGACAACACTTTTAATGAGCAATGACAGTCCAGGAATTTAACTACTAAAACACAAATCAGCAGAAGACCATTATATTGACTACTTTTTTGTTTTGGCTCCCACCCATGGGCCACGTGTTGGGGGCCCCACGTAAATCCAAACTGCATCACGGGCTGCATGGGTCTCCTCTTCCTTCATCGGAAACCATTGAATTTTCTTCTGGGGAAAAAGATCACATGACTTTAATTTCCTTTCCTTCCAAACTAACCAAGCATGAGAGAGAACTCCTGCTGACTGGCCTTATAAAACGGGCCATCTAGCCCTGAGATATCTTCGCTACACAAACAACAGAATGAGACTGTGGAGACATAGATTCTGTTCCAGGCTCACCCATTGGTGACCTATGGCAAGTCATCTCTTCTCTCAGTTTCCATTTCCCCTTCTGTAAATTGGGGATACTGATATTGGCCTCCTTTTGTAAAGTGCTTTGAGATCTACAGATGAAAGCTGGGTATTTTTATTATAACCTTCTGAGGCATAAGAACAATGTTTCTGTTCATCTTTCTCCCATTGGGGATCGACCCTGTTCAAATGACTTTCAGAAAGGTAGGTGGGTGCTGTAGGACTGACTTTAAAAAGTTCATACTGTATCCAGTTGAGACTCATCTGAACAAGTGTGGCCTGGGAAATCGCTAGGTGGTACCCACAACTCTGGAAATGCATTTTCTTATGAACAGCACTTACTGAAGGTGGAATGAGCTCATTCCATCAGTCTTAGAAACATAGTTCAATATTGGCTTAATAATAATGACCTTAGGAATTATTTTTTCATCATCAAAGCAATCCTGTTGCAATAGCAGTGTATGAAACTTCAGCGTGGCCAGGAGTTGTCTTCTATATGCTTCATGCATCTATGCTCTGATCTATTGTATTGACACTCACCTTGGTAGGAGACAGTCTAAAACTACCACAACAGTGCCTGGGCCTGTGAAATTCTGCAGGCACTGACTGATCTCCTAAGATCCAGTTAGAGTTTAAATGAGGATCCCTGTAAGGACTGTTGAAATATGATAAGTGTGTCTAGCAGTGTGGCTCAACTCCAGCAATTTTCTCCTTATATTTAGTTTTGTTTTTTCAGCGTTACCGCCTCAACTCATGTAATTAAATAAAGCTAAGGCTCTGTTTAAAAAAATCGTTGGCTTAATGCTTCTTCAGAAAAGCTTGAAGATGCGGACTTTAAAAATTCAATGACCAGTAAGAACCCAAAATATGTTGTTGTTTTTAAATCAACTTTATGCTTCTGGGAACCTGTTCAGTGAATTCTGGAGGTATGGGGACTAGCAATGCCCGAATCTTGTGGTTGGCCTGTCTTTGTAGTATTTATTGTATTGGCCAACTAAGTATATGAGTAACTTTCGTACAGACATATTGTCTGGCTCCTCTTGCTCTGTAACGTGTATTCTCTTGAATAGTTTTGCTGTCCTGTGGGATGTTGGATTAACAAACTCACCCACACTCTCTCTGGTCGTCATAGTCGATACAAAATAGTTTACAAATATCTAGAGTTGTATTTTCATTTGAAGCAAAGTCTGAAATCTCGTGAAGAGGAGAAGTAATCATAAAATTAAACCTCGTTCAATAGGTCTAGGAATTGACCCAAAGATGGCTTGTTTGACTTCTCATACTGCTATGTATCAATTAGGGATGCAAATGTATTCTTTGAAAGTTTCTGCAGTCAGGGCAGACTCTGAGAGAGGAAAATCCAGAGTGATTTTAGAGGCCAAGAAGGGAAATGTATGTTTGACAAAATTATCAGTGCTCAAATTTGTTAGTTATTTTATTCATTTGTATGTATGAAACATTGAACTAAATGGAAAAGCAGAAAGACATGAAAAATATACAACATTGTGACTAATCCTGGCTGCATATTTGAGAGGTTGATACCATATATCTTTCTCTCTCAAATAATTGTGGACCAGTTTAATAGCTCTGTCCTAAAAGCTTGTCCAAACTAGTACACTGCTTTGTGATGTCATTAGTTATAATTTCTCTGGGCTGCATTTCTTAATTCTGTCATACTTTGATTCATTGCTACTGCTATTTTCTAGAAACCACACAACCTCTTCAGAAACAATGCTAATTAGAGGCTGTGCTACATTCCCCTCTTATGCCATGATAATATGGGATCTCACTCATCACTATGGTGTGTTTTCAACCAATATGTATGTAGTGTGGGATAGCATGTGCCTATGTATAGGAAACAAAGGGCTGGAAAAGCACTAGCAGTGACTGCTGCAGGAGATCACCCATGCAGTTTGTTGTTGGCTAGGAGATAGGCTGCTTTGTTTACTTGAACGGGTGCTGCAGTAAGGATAAGTTTGAAAAAAGCCCACCTAATGCTATACCTGCTGTCCTTTAAGGTAAGACTTGCAATGTGGAAAAACTGTCAAGCTAAGTGCATTTTAAATCCTAACGACCTCAAACAGCGTCCCTTCAAAATGAGCCTACCCCTAAATGAAATTGCCACTGCACCTGCTATGCCAAGTAAAAAATCATGGGCATAATCAAATGTGGAGTTCTCAGGATCCTATATAATGGTCAGTAAGCTGCACCATAAGACTCCCACTTAAGCAGTCTGTACTTAAGGTAATGAAGACTGATAATTCCTGCTGTTTCCATATAACTAGTCCCATGACCGGGTTGAGATTCACCTTGTTTGTGCATTAAGTGGCCTATGAATATCTAACGCATATTTAGCTTGGGATCCATTTGTTTCAGAGCATGAGACACAAGATTTATCACATGCAGTTAGTGTAGGGTCCTGCAATGCACATGGAACTATTACTCGCAGAACAGCGTTAATGTGTAATAGGTAGCAGCAAAGTGTAAAGCTCATTGTCAGAGCTCATTTGCTCTGAAACTATTGGGTTACTTGAAGTTGCGATTTCAATAGCAAAAAGGGAAGGTGTTGATTTGTGGAGAGATGCTTTATGAAAATAAAGCTAGCTCCATTTTGAGTAGAATTTAATATTCTTTTTGTTTGAGACCGGTGTTATATATTGAAAGACTCTTCCACCTATTCCCCCCCC
>JANRFK010006693.1:2777265-2827812 GCA_030068395.1 Apalone spinifera
CTCTTTTCCTAGGAACCAATTGATCTGATTAATACAGGATAGATGTACTGAATGTTTTTTTAACTTCATGGTCTCCGTTCCCAGTGTTAATAGTAAAGCAACCAGAAGACCTTCTTGTTACCAAGATCCAGAAGCAGCTGTAGGTTGACCAGGGTGTTTCCGGAACAGACTGACATGCATTTTAAAATGACTAATTGTCCCCCAGTGTTGTTTTCTGGAGCACTACTTTTTCCGAGATCAGCGTGCAGAAAGATGTTTAACGATGTAATGTACATATCTCTGTGTAGGAAGGCATTTAAACATCCATTCAGGGCTGCTTGCACAGAATTGTGCGCTAAATATTTTCTTAGGAAGCTCATAACAGGACTGTAGGTTTGTTGCGGAGGTCTCTGCAAAGAATGGGGGAAGTCAAGTTGGAAATTGTTGTTTTTTCTCAGGTGTGCCTGTGGCCCCAAATGGAAACCAATCAAGGTGCGATTTATGTTCATTAAGTGCTTGTCAAAACTGAAAAATTTTCTAATCAACAGCAATCTAGCTGAAGCCCCTCGATGGCTGGGAGTGTCGCCTCCACAGTATCGGCTATTTGCCTGTTACAACTCTAGGCTAGAAATCCGCTGATGATTACATTAGGCTAAGCTGCGAAGTAAATGAACCATGTCTTATTTAGGTGCAACTAGCTTCAGTGTAGTCCTGCCCCGCAGGGCACTTTATAGCATTTTATGGCTTTAAAATTAGTGTAGCTTCCCATTTGCTGCAGGGTGCTGCATGTTATGCCTTTGAACTCAATAAGCAAAGGGAAGGGGGCCTTTTGTTTTTCCCCCTTATTTTTTTTTCCTCCGCAGTTTAGCAATTTTGTTTTGCATCTTTTCCAGACGGCATTCTGCAATAAAAATGTCTGACTGCCGTGTACACACAAAAGTACGGCTTCAGCATTTACCATCCCCATCTTGCACCCGCTTCTGCCAAAGCAGTTGCTTCTGCTGACGAACAATAGCTTTGCAGGTTACCGTTCATGGCTCCGTAAATCAGTATTGTTCTCTAAAATACACCATCTTAACCTTGGCTCCTTCTCTCCAAAAATGCCATGCTGAGAGAGACACAGGAGCTTCCTCTTTTAATGGTTCTGCCGCGCCTTTCACCTGCAGATCGCGAAGCAGTATGCCAGCCTTGATGGAGTGAGGCTCACAGACATCTCCATGTGAGACACCAGCAGGCTGTCCTATCCGCTAACAGGTATCTGAGGTAGATCCATCAAGAACCACAGGCCAAACCAATGACAGTAGTGGGACTTGGATTCCTGGCAACTTGCCTTATACCTTACCCAGTGTCTAGCCTGGGGAATGGGAGCTGTCAGACGGCCTCAACACCAGTCACAGAATGGGAAGTGTGTGTTTTGACTTGCTGGGTATGCTTTGAGGGCTACAGAAAGAGTCACGTATCAGTTAATATTTGACTGGGAAAAAGCAGCATTGTATGGATTAAATTCTATATGTTATTACCTCAGAGCAGGTGTTCTCAAACTTTGTGATACCGCGACCTGCCCCTCTTCCCCCAAGTTGCTCGCGACCCCCTCAGAGGGTCAGGACCCACAGTTTGAGAAACACGGCCTTAGAGTAAGTTATAAATGAGAGAAAGGGGAAGGTAATAAGAGAAAATGAACATTTGAGGGACTGATTTGACCCGGGACTTTCTGAGAAGTGTGAGTTTAAATGAGGATTGGGCATGTTAATTTTGTGACACATGGCAACCTTACAGTGAGCGTTTTGGTGTTGAGCCTGAAAACAGTGTGCTTCGCCAAATAGCTATCGTGGTTAGGGCCCTACCAAATTCACAGTCATGAGAAACATGCCATGGACCATGAAATCTGGCCAGTGGAAGGGGATTGTGGTATTGCCGCCTTTACTTGTGCACTGCCTTCAGAGCTAGCTGTATGCCTGTGTTTTAAGTGAGCAGCGTACATTGCTTCAAACCTGGTGGAGCTATGTTCTGATTTTTCTTATTCAAAGCAGTATTGAAAGGAAAGGCATGTTCTCATGTGCAGAAAGTAGTGTAGAGAAGAAATAAAACTACTGTGCCCAATGGTGTGTGATATGGAAGGTCATTTTTGTGGTTCCTTTCAGTTTTGAAAATTAAAGTTTGGTTCCCCTCCTCCCCAGATAAGATTGTGTGTCTCTGACATGAATAATGGCTTTATTGAAGAAATCTTCATAGCAGTTATTATTAGATTTTTGTTTTTATGAAAACATTCTAAATGTTTGGGGAATTAATATATGACAACTGGACACCTGACTTCACTGAATTTAGTGTGTGTGAGTGACTTAAAAAAAATGAAGCCCACTTGATTGTATGCCAACAGTTGGGTAACACTTTCATTTCAATTATTTGTTCCAGTCAATAAGGTTAAGGGTTCAAAAAAGAACTAGATACATTCATGGAGGTTAGATCCATCAATGGCGACTAGCCAGGGTGGGTAGAAATGGTGTCCCTAGCCTCTGTTCGAGGCTGGAAATGGATGACAAAAGAGGAGTCACTTCATGAGTCCCTGTTCTATTCATTTCTTCTAGGGCACTGGGCATTGGCCACTGTGGGCAGACGGGATACTGGGCTAGATGGACCTTTGGCCTGACCCAGTGTGACCATTCTTATGTTCTTTAGGGAACATTCATAAATAGCAGTATTAAATATTCTCAAGACAGGGTCTATTTTGGTCAGTCAGTGTACTTGCCTAAACAGCTTTCATCCATTTCACTGTTGAGCCTCATTTTATTTCCATTTCCAGTGTTTCTGAGAAGAAAGCTGTATAGCATAGCGTGTCTTTTCACTGAGGGCAATTCATTTTGCGGTATTATCAAATAACATTTTGCAGCTTCCACGAGTATTTGTCATTTCTATGGCAATCACTGATATTTTACCAGTTAATTTAGTTTTATAGATAATAGTCAGGTGGCTTGAGTAGTCAAATTAACACTCAGTGGCGCTCTATTTCAGCAAACTGCTAACGGTGTTACCTCAGGATGAAAAGCAATGCGAATCAATATAGTGAGTATATTTTTAGGGATTATTGATTGATTGATGTGTTCTAGGCTTAACTTCAAGTACTAGCATGCCCCACAGCTGACTAAGATGAAGTCGCCAGTTACTGATAACTGTAGGCCATTACCGATGTAGTATTTCACAAGCTCGGAGATTAGATGGAGACGTTTAACAATTTTTTTAGATTAAGAAGTAGTGTATGTGATGGTTACAATGTCTGTAATACCTACCAAGTCCTAGTAAAGTGCCATGCATTTTCTCACAGTGCTGCTACCAGCCATTGGTGTGAGAATTGGAGACAACATTGATTTGATTCAGTGCTGCACAGTATTCCTGTAGGGAACTGTTTGGTACGCCGAGGCACTATAATGGCTTATCTCCCTGCCTCAAAAGGCAGCTCCACAGAAGGTGGTAGCCATGTTAAGCTGTGCTTCTGTCAGCAAGCTGAGAGCTGTGTTTCTCCCTGACACAACTCTCGATTGCTAGCAGGTTTCTCTCATTGCACCTCATTTGCATCTGGGACATCAATTAGCATGTTTGTTGAGGCTAATTGAATGAAACTCAATCATAGCTCTTAATTGCTTGACTATGTGAAAAGAAATCACATTAATGCAGCTAATTAAGTGTATGGCAATAGATGCAACATAATTAGGAGTGAAATGTGAAAAACAAGCCATGGCAAAGGTGCAAGAGCAGGAGTGCGGGGTGGGGGTGGGAGGTTCATGCACTCCGCCGTCTTGTTATTGACACGTGGGGAGGGGTCCCTTTGCTCCAGTGCTTGTTTTTTCCACAGTGCTGAATGATGAACATGGACAACTTGAGAAGAAAAATGCAAATGGATTTGCAATTACTACTTTTTCAAGCTGTTGAGGGGCAGAAGATGGCACTTCTGGGGTGGCCCGCTGTTGAGTGGACTCCAGGGACTTGTTAAGTGCTGTTTAAAAGTACTTGGCTTTGAATTACCCTCATGCCTTGTTAAAGGGTTTTTTCCCCTTTTTTCTCAGATCAGCATTTTCTACAACTAACATCTAGGGGAGTTACATCTGTAACATTTGCATATCAAAATCCGAGTTGCTGTCTTCTCGTTAACGCAGCGTATTCCAGATGACAACGAGACCCTCATCTGTTCTAATCTGATCAAACCATGCATCGTGCTTCTGAACATGCTGCGTTATGTTGGAGTTGTAACATTAATTCCTCAAGTACAGATCTCAGGGGGTAGGATGCAGGGCTCGGAGGGCGTTGACATCCTACTGGAAGGAAGCTCAGAGCTTTCCTTTCTTCCTCTATGAGGAAATGTACAGGATTATTGCTTTGCACCTAGCACAGAATGACAGGGTCGTCTTGGTCATTTGCATTGAAAACAGCCATAGAAAGCAATAGTGTGTACTGTCAGTTAGCGCTTGTGAGGCTTCTGTTTTGTTTGCACCTCTTTGTTCAGTAGTAAAATAGAATATATTTATTCCCTGCTCCCAACATTCACTTAATGAATGAAGTGTAAGTTTATACCTCACTTTCAGACCTGATTCCTTCTCTATTTAAGGCAATTTAATCTGCTCCCGCGTCATTTCCCAACCTAAGGTTAAAGGTGATTTGTGTGCGCTCTCCAGTTTTAGAATTTGTAGAGAACAGCTGAAACTTCTCCATGTGCAAATTGAAATGGAATACATTAGTTATTGTATGTTAAATAAAATGTGTCTATTAAAAGAGCCCCTGCTGAGGTTTAGTCACTATCTGATTAGCCTCATTTTAGAGCCCATAAGCAATAAATGCTCAATTATGTTCCTCTTATTGTATTTTAATTTGTGAAGAATTGACATTGAACAAGAAAGTTATACCAAGTTGATGTTTTAGAAAGGGACCTGTTCTTTCCATCTTGTATCTAGAAACTAGTGAAGGGATGGTTCTATAATTTTTGGAGTTGCTTGGCACTCTAATACCTCCAGTGAACTGTTCTAACTCCCTCCGTATACCATGTAGATATTCGCAAGCAATCCAAAGAAGCCTGTGTATAATTTCTTTATCAGATTGGATAGTTCTATCAAAAAATAAGCATTGGCCCAGTAGCAGAGTTCAGCTTGTTTAAATACAATCTGAAATACGCATTCTAACATTTGTGTTGCTAAATCAATGGAGAAGAACTGTTTGTGGAAAATAATCTTCCAAATAGTAGCCATATAAGAGTTGTACTAATTTGGCCCCATAACAGGCCTATGTGCCAAACCATTTTAATCTTTCAACCTTCCGAATCCCAACATTATGGAATCAATTCCACTATTTAGTGGGAAGCAACCCCAAAGAGAACATTGTCATTATCACAAAAATAAATGTTAGCCTGGCCATTTAAAAATTACACAACTGTTTCCAAAACAGAGAACAATATAGTGTAGTTTCAATCCATGTTGTTTGCAATTACCTATGGAGTTGAGGGAACTCAAAAATATGCAACTCTGGGTTTTGTACATGTCATTTTGTGCTACTGTCATAACAACCACCTAATTCTTGGCCCTATTCTTGAACTATCAGTTGCTCCAAATATAGTAGCTCTTAATTTAGGTAAGTCTCAGAAAATGACAATACTTTTACACTGGTCACCAATGTTCCCTCTATTCTTTTTCATCTGTGTGCATGTTTTTCCCATCCATGTGCAGAATAAATTTTGTATGCACTGAAGCATGTGTAAGTGCACCCACCAGTGGAAACAAAAAACCTAGATGTCAGTGTTCTGCTAATCATCTGGACAGCTTACAGGGAAAAATGCTGGTCACTCCACATACTTCTGGAGAATTTTCTAAACATTCTCTTTGTAGAACAGATGCAAAAGCCTCTTTCTGGAGACTCTGTACAGGCGTAAAGAAGACAAATGTAACTTGCTGTGCTGCCAAACCCTGGTACACAAGTGTTTGGTTCTATACAAGCCACTGTCCCAACCTCTTTCTGCATTACGATCTGTCCCCTTCGTGTTTTTATGTGTTTGATAAACAAGAATTATAAAAAGCTTTTTCCACTCTAAGTTTCCAGTTCTTACTATGCTGTCCTAACGATTAGGTTTTTTGTGCATTTCTGATTTTGTTTGTTTCTCTGCAGGACTATATGCAGAATGTGCATGGAAAAGAAATTGACCTTTTGAGAACTACTGTGAAAGTGCCAGGAAAGAGGCCCCCCCGAGCAACGTCCGCTTGTGCACCCATCTCCAGTCCGAAAACCAATGGCATGTCCAAAGACATGAGCAGTTTACACATCTCTCCAAATTCAGGTAAGAGACTAGCACGCTGAGCAAAATAAAAGGGCGGATGTTCTCCTCCAGTCAGATAGGTTAGTGTGTGTGAATACATACATATGTCCATACATGTATACCACTTATGTGGGAATGGTAGCTATGAAATAAATTACAAAGTCATGTGACAAATGACATCAGTGACCTGTTGGAGAACACTTTAATCTGCTTGGACACTCATTAATGGATCTCCAAGTCACCGTGTTGTTCAGGCCAATTCCACAAGCCAAATACAGAGGGAAGGGTTGGAACTTAACTTCGTTTACAAGTTTAATTCTTATGCAAATGGAATGAATAGAGACGTTGTCTGGCTCACATGCTACCTTCCACATCCTAATGACTTAACCGACCAATGGGGTGCTAATTGTTCTTCGCAGCCTCTTGTAACTACTTGAGCTATCTACTTACCATCTCCTTTTTTTTTCCTCCTTCCCCCTCTCCCCCCCCTCCCCCGCCCTTATTTATTCTTGGATCAGGACTTCTAATACTCCAGTCATCTGAAGAAGTGGGTTTTGCCCACGAAGGCTCATGATACCATCTACATATTTTTAGTCTTTAAGGTGCTACTAGACTATTCATTGTTGAGTTTTTCTTGGTAAACTTTCCCTCTGTCTACTAATCCATTTACCACAAGAGAGCTTAAACCCTGAGCACCTTTTAACTGCCATCTTTATTTGTTTTGAAGTGCTTAGCCAATTTCTCATTGACATTGCACAAAATCACACAAAGGTTCATGAGAAATATTCCAGTGGAGTCAGGCTCAGAAGAACGACTACTTCATTTTCAGAACCCTCCCTTACGCTATGTTAGAGAAAGTGGGAGAGCAACTTCCCTTTTAAAGCATACCATGCTCCTTCCAACCCGAAGCGGGAACAGTGGGTGAGGGTGGATACCTCTTTTCTGAGAGGCTGTAAGAACAGCCATTCTGGATCAGGCCAAGGATCCATTTAACTCAATATCCTGTATTCTGACCATGGCCAGTGGCAGATATTTCAGAGGAAACAAGGAACAAAAGTAGGCAATTGATTAATCTGTCTCCTGTTAGCCAGTGCCAACTTTTGGCAGTGGGACATTCTGAGAACACCCAGAACATGGGATTCTGCCCTGGACCATGTTCATTGTCCTTCATGAATTTATCTACTTCTTCTCTGAAACTAAGTATAGTTTTGGCCTTCACAAGGTCTCCAGCAACAAGTGCCACAGATTGACCAGACACTGTGTGTAACAGTACTTCCTTATGTCTGCTTTAAACTACTTCCCATTGGGCTCACCTAAATGCATTCCACGTTTTTGTGTTGTGAAGGGATGAATAACACATCCCTATTCACTTTTCTCCATGGCATTTCTGATTTTATAAACCTCGGTCATCTCTCTTTCACCTTTGTAATCTGTTTTCTAAGATTAACAGTCCCAGTATTTTTAATCTCTCCTCATATGAAAGCCGTTTCACACCCCTCATTGTTTTTGTTGCCCTTGTGTGTACTTTTCCCTATTCTAATTTATCTCGCCGGTGACAAGACAACCAAAACTGCACACAGTATTCAGGGTGTAAACGTACCAGGGATTATATAGTGGCATGATATTTTCAGACTTCTTATCTGTACCTTTGCTGATGGTTCCTTACATCTGTTTGCTTTTTGCACAGCTGCTGCTCATTGAGAGTGTTTTCAGAGAACTTTCAACAATAGCCCAAGATCTCTTTTTTCGAGTAATAACAAATAATTTCGATCCTGTCATTCTGTGTGTATATATAGTTATGATTGTGTTTTCCATTGTGCCTTTGTTTGCATTTAGCAGCACTGAATTTAGTCTGTCCTTTTGTTGCCCGGTCACCCAGTTTGGCGAGATCTCTTTGTAACTCTTCACCATCTGCTTCCGATGTCGTTATCCTGAGTAATTTTGAATCATCTACAAATTTGGGTACCTCCCTGTTTATCCCTTTTTCCAGGTCACTTTATTGATCCATCCATGGGGACCCTGCTATTTTAACTTCTCCACTGTGAAAACTCACCATTTATTAGAAACAACAAGGAGTCCTATGGCACCTTAATGACGATAACACGCTTTTTGGGACATAAGCTTTCATGGGCTGGAACTCACTTCGTTAGATGCACCATTCCTCTCCTTTGGTTCCTGTCTCTGAACCAGTTACTGACTCATGAGAACCTTCCCTCTAGTCCCCATGATTGCTTAAGAGTCTTTGGGTGAGGGACCTTAAGAAAATAAGAATGACTCAAACCAATGGATAATCTGACCCAGTATCTTGTCTCTGACAGTAACCAGAGCCAGTGGCTTCAGAGGGGATAAGCAGAACAGGACAATTTTTGAGCGATCCGTCCCCTGTTGGCCAGTTCCCTGCATCTGGCAGACAGAGGCTTTAGTGAGTCCCAAAGCTTGGGGTCAGTTGTCCAGTGGCTTCATTGATAGGTTTGGCAAGCTTCCTGCTTCTGATGTACTTTTTAAAAGTTTCTGCTCTTGCTGATCAGACACCTCTTTCTGTAGTCACCCCAATAGCCAATTTATCAAAACAGTGCTGCTCAGCGGGAGGGGTTTTCTCTTTTATTACCGAGTTAACAAACAATGTGGATATTTATGATCTTGCATGTGGTTGGCACAACTCATTGGAAGAGAGTGGATGGATTGTGGCTGCATACATTTAAAAAAAAATAAACAAACCCTTTCCGTATTTTAAATTTTTAAAAAATGTATGAAACAGTGAAGTTCCATAGTAAGTGAAAGAGTCTTTATAGTCCGGGTGTGTTTGTATTCGAGACAGTTACACTGGCTTGGCATTCACTTTCATCACTCTGTTCATGCAGCCATTCTTTAGCCTGTGTGGGCCTTAGACAAGCAACGCTTTGATTTCCTTGGCTAGGACACTGCTTCATGGGGATCCCCAATTTATTTTTGAATGTAGGCTATTGTAACCCCCACACCTACTGTGTTTGTCTGTTCCTGGCAATGGGTGGCACTTAGACCACTTACAGAGAGAGAGAATGAGTGTGCTCTACAGTCCTAGCTGAGAGCCAGCAGGCTTTTAGCTCAAGCTGGAGAGGCTCATGGACTAAGCTCCAGAGGTCCCAGGTTCAGTTCCGCCTGTCAGGCATGACACTATGATTGCAGGATGGTCAATTTGTATGATAACAGAGCAAAGAAGATGGTGTATTTTAAAAGATAGCAGAGCACATACACAGCCTTAAGTTCAGAACCAAATGTATTATTTTTGTGCTGTGTGAACCAAAGTCCAGTAGCCATGGCATGATAGGGTTTTCTGTCGACAGAGCTCCCCGAAAGCAAAAAGTACATAATTTGTTATCCATCTGATTCTGGGCCCAAGGATGCCTTCCTTGGGATTCCATTCAGAGAAGAAAGACCATATCACGCGTTGAGAGAGTGGCTGCATCCTAATGCCTATGATGGGTGATATAATTTCCATAGTTGAAGGGTGAGGAGCTACAAGAGTCTTCCACCTGAGAACTCTCCTACATTTTAAGCTCAGTTTAGTCTGAGAGAGAGTCTGGCTAAAAACCTGAAACCAAAACTACTCCTCAGGGAGGGACTTCTCCCTCTTCCTTTGGAGAGGCTTTATGTCAGCGCTGTGAATCTGACTACTTCTGCGGGCTTTTTGAATCTTTTGTTTCAAGGTTCTTGAATCCTTAGATTGCCAAAAGAGACCTCCTGAATTTCCACAAGTTTCTTTAAGTATCCAGGAAAGATGATGGGGATTCCGAGGAGTTGGCACCAGGTAATGAAAGGTGAATGAGCACAAACTCTCAGGAAAAGGGGAGGGACCAGTGTTGTCCTATCAGGCCGACAGGCTTGGATTTTCTTGACTGGTGTAAACATCAGCCTGTTACCCCTGGAAGTAACCTCTGTCCAGAGACATACAGGACCAGTGTTGCCAGGGTCCTGTCAGGTTCGAACTGAGGGGCTGGATTGAGGACAAATCTTTTGAAGACTCTGGGTATGCTAAGCAGTTAGTTGATGCCTTCCTATAATCTAGAAAGACCATATCCAAAGCCAGCTGCCACATCTACACATTTTCAAATGCTGGAATGCTAAAATGTGTCCAAAATCAGCAGCAGTCAGTACGTACCTTTTTTTTCTGTGCGGTGGAATTGTTGACACCCCAGCACCTTTCCTACAGAGGCCTCTAGCTACATTCATCGCTTTTGGTTTTGTGTGTGGAGGAGACCCAAGTCTCAAGCAGTTTATGATTTTCCATGGCAGTGGTAAAACTGTCCTCTAATCCTGTTCCCTATAGCCAGCTAGGAGATGAACTAGTCTTTGAACCAGTGACTGACTTGATAGTTTTTTATTGTCTCAAGTTTTACTCAGTTGTTTCTTTTTACCATTTGAAATCAAGGCATCACAGCTCTTTTTCAGTCCTTCTGACTGTTACAGAAGTAAGTGGTGTTTACTAGTAGGCCTGTCAGGCTGTTAAATGATCTGGACAGAACAAAGTCTGTCAGGGAAAGAGAGAATTCATTTATTCCTTCCATGAGCAAAAATTATGGGTTCAAAGCTTAAAAATCAACTGTCACTTACTTACTCTTAGCCACAATTCTTGACTAAAAACAAGATAATGTTTAAAAAGAAAGATGGTACCTGTTTGAACTGATTGTGCTGTCTGCCAAATGTAAAGCAGGGTGTCAGTCTCAACACAGTGTAGCATTTAGCTCAAATAAAATTGAGGGGGTACGTACCGAGCAATGGCTTTAAATGATACTATGGAAATGTTAGTACGATGGATGATTACATCACAGTCTATAAATTGGTTTGCTCTTCTGACCCTCATAATGGTGAAGGATGCTGGAAACCTTCACACTGATAGACGATCACAGCTTCAATTCAGGTACAGTTCAACTTCCATGCACAGCAGATAAGGTTGCAAAATCTGTACATATTTAAATTATACAACCGAATGCATGTTTTGGTTGGTCTTTATGTGTGTTGTGCTGAAAATATTTTTTTAAAAGCTTTCTCACTATGACTTCTCACACTTGAGTATAAATTGACTGTGAAGAGAAAATGCACATAAATATGTCTGAAGTACAGGAAACCTATATGCAGTGTGTTTCGCTAATCTGAGGTAGGTATTCCACATCTGAGAGCTTATTTGAAAACTGGTAGTGGTGGGGAGGGTCGAACACTTTGTAGAGCCCAACCATGAAAGATTGTTTTTGCATTGGAAATAGTTATTAAAAAGCAGTGCTAGTGTGTAGCTAATAAGAGTTGGCGTGTCAGGATATGGGTTCACCAAAGAAAATCTTGTTCTGAGGTAGTGTGGAAGGGAAAATTGAATGGCCTATTCTAAAATGTGCAAAATATTTGTGTCACAACTGAAAACATTTGTAATTTGATCTTTGTCGTGTCTGTGGTGCTTTCCCAGAAGAGCAGGATTTTTGCACAGATGTAACACATCTGTGTATTAAAATGATGTAATGCATGTAAAAAGTTGCCTTCAGGTTGAGTGTAATTAGTTAAGTGATGTCACCTGATATTGTCCCTAGATTTAGATTTTATATCCTCAGGAAGGACAAGCAGATGCTATTTTGACTCGGGTATTTCTGAAACACTTATCACAATGGTATGTATCTATTTATAATCATATTTAAACTCAATTTCTTTGAGAGAGAATCTATAGCTAAAAAGGTAGACAGAAAATTATATTTCCCCAATTTTTTTAGAATCAATAGTAATTAAACAGTCTAGCCTGGGAATGAATCATTATTAAAAGTATATCTGGGAGCTATAGTCCTGTTAAAATTTTTGAGGCCATTACCTCCACATTGGTTTTGAATATTATTTATGATTTTAACATAGAAACAGAGGCAGCCCTCTGAGAAAGCCGAGAGATCTGCTCTGCACTCTCCTTGACTGTTGCCTATTTAATCCCCCTATTTTACACAGGCACAGAATAGTTTTTATTTTCCTATCTTTGATATTACCTTGTGTTTATTGCTTCACAGTTTTTGCCATATCCTTAGAGGAGCTGTGTGTGTGTGTGTGTGTGTGTGTGTGTGTGTGAGAGCGAGCGCACACACACGCTTCTGTCGTTGTAGGCCTCATGTCTCTAGTGCATGACAGAGCTCCTCATACCAAAAATGCAAGCCTGGCTGGCTCTCGGTCTTGTGACATAACTACACCCTTGAAAAAAAAACCTACTGTAAAAGAACGTGAAGGTTGCAAAGTCTAATACTCATTTAGAAAATGTGAGACTTATGGCACCCGTCCAACTTCAAGTTAGCTCCTTTGCACTTATACATTGTGATAGTCTTGGGCAACATCTCATAGGGCGGCAAAAGGAACCCAGCACTTCTGTGCAGTGTCTTAAACACAAGAAACCGTAACTTCCTATTCAGCAATTCTGTGCCCCGTTCCCCGACCCTTTTGTGCACTCTGTCAGGGAGGGATCCTGTAAACACAGGATCATACGAACAACTCTGTAATATAATGCATTTCCACAAGAGGGCAGAATTAAGCCTGCATCTTAATTTGGGGGTTTCTCTGACCCTTGAGTGCTTGCTTTTGCAACCATAATGTTCTTTTAATATTTTTACTAGGAAATGTCCTGGTTAATTTACACAAACTGGAAAAAAAAAAAGTAAACCATGGTGCCCCCTCTGTGGGTCAACAGAATTTTAATCCAGGACATAACATCCACAGCACAGACCTTCACTGCTCATGCTCAAGGAGTAAACAGCAGCAGTAACAGGCTATTTTCTTTTGTGAGAATCAGCCACTGGAGAGGAATGCTACACGCGCTTTGCCTGTGCCTTATACAGCTGTTCAGTAAACAGCAGCAGAATTTGGGAATCTGGAATCCTGAGTTTTCTTTTGGACTCGCTAGGGAACGGAGTGTCATCTGGTTGCTCTCAGCAGAGCATGTGCTTTTGACTTCCTCATTCTGAACAACATTGCAGCTCAGTAGGTACCACTGGGCTCTCTTCAGTGCCATGCCAGCACTGACCTTGTGCAATTTGAATTTCCTTGTTTGTAAAATGCTAGGACTGATATTTGCCTGCTTCCTAAGAAGGCAAAATCCCACCACTAATTGTCCAGAGTTATGCTTTGTGCCTTCTAGGATTCCCAGATACTTTTACAAAAAAATCCCAAACATTGTGGGGGGAAAAATTGGTTGAACCCCCCTCCCCCCCAAAAAAAGTTGCTGCATCTTTAAATCCCACTGCCAGACACGGCAGGGGGGAAATGTCCCCGCCAGCCTTCCATCCGAGAAAAACAGAAAAATTTGTTCGTTTGTTTTTTTTACCGGACAGGGGCCACAAATACCGGACTGTCCTGCCGAAAACTGGACACCTGACAACCCTAGTGCCTTCGGGGCCACAACCGCCTTGTGGCCATTTACAACTACTTCAGTCATGAGACAGCTGTGCATCAATACGTTATTGTTCCACAAACATGCTTAACCAACAGCTAGTCCTGCTTTTCTGATAGATTGCCTCTTGGAGACCACAGGCTTCTCTGAATCATTATCCGCGTATCCGATAAGACACAGGTTCCGATGTGTGCTCAAAGTGACCTCTGTTTACTGTTCTCCATATACAGAGCGTAGCACTTCTCCCGGAACTGCTCTATTTCAAGATGTCATTAAAGAGGTGACATGTTTGCTGCCACCACTGTTTTCTGTAATGCTGTCCCAGCCCAGCTCTTTCCTGGCCTCTCACCTTCCATCTCAAAAGCCTCCCTATACATGTGCATTTATTATACATGTGTATTTATCGCACATGCAATCTCTCTCATTCCTCACCTATCAAAATCTAGCGAAGACATATATCAAAGCTGCAGGCTTTCTGCTTGCCTGAAAATTTTAGTGGGGCCTTACAGTGTCTTTTTTCTGTGCTGCCCAAATTGTGCGCAGCAAAATTTCAGCGTCTGAAATAGCATGCAAAGAAATGGCAGGATGTTTTTTGTGAAATACCATGGAAATTTGTTTGCCACTTCTACATGCTACTATCCAAAAATGGCAACTGGCGTTCCTTATCCGTAAGTATCACTGTTGACGTTTTATTTAACTCTGAGACTGATATCCCAGCCTTGTAGAAAATATATTAATGAACTAGCATGACCAAGCACTACAGTACAGGTTTGCTAAGGTAGTCTTGCAGTAAAAAAAGGAAACAGGCTAATTGTGATGCGATTGCTATGCAGCTCAGCAGTTATCCCATAATGTAAAATTTGTGAGCTAACAGTACCTTTGCATCTGTTACATTGGCTTTGTAAAAAGATCTATACCGAGTACAGCCTGGCCAAAAAAGTGTTTAACTCTTAGGTTAATGTTGACATTTTCTTCAGATAATACTTAAGTGTTTTATTGTCCAC
The DNA here is from genome assembly GCA_030068395.1 of Apalone spinifera. NCBI lineage: Eukaryota > Metazoa > Chordata > Testudines > Trionychidae > Apalone > Apalone spinifera. Next base: position 2,791,919 of record JANRFK010006693.1, read on the forward strand.
CTCACCCGTTCTTCTTGAAATAAAGGGTTCGCCTTAACTTGAGGCATACATCCTGATCCCAGCAGAATCTTTACTGGCTTTTTGTATTCCTGGCTCGAAAGGCTTCACTAAGGGCACAGATTGAACTGTCCATAATTTTCACCTCTCACCAGGTTGTCACATTTTCAGCATCTGAGAGTAAGCCCGGGAAATAAATTAACATCCTAAACCAAAAACAATCAAGTTCTCATTCCTCCCTTCCTTAGCTCTAATTTAGGGATCCTCTGATTTACAGGAGGAAAATAAATCCAGTAGTGAATGTATGAAAGGCAAATTCTGAATATTGCCTATCACTGTCTCCAGAACCAATAAAAACTAATTGCAGAATAACTTTTCCCCCTGCTCTGGAATGCACCTCTAATTAGGACAGGCAACTCACCTGTTGGAGGCAAAGAAAAATAATCATTTCCTTTTCCCTGTCCCTCACTAATGAGTCCTAGGACTCTACCTCAAGACATATCAGGGCTTGGCCACATTGCATATTCCCACAAAAGGGGTCTAAATTCTGGTGCTCACTTAGGAGCCGGTGTGGACTATGGTGGGTATACCGAAAGTTCTCTAGCACACATTAATATAGTCCCAATGCAAACCATACTACATTAATGCATTCTAGGGAACTTTGCGTACATCAGCAGGAACCTCTCAGTCTAGTTAGCACATAACATTCTAGCATGCCCTGGATTTTACATCCCTCTAGAGTGGTCTAATGCACTGTATAACAAGCCCTACGGCAACAAGTAGGTAAAGGAGAGTTGGTGGTTTGGTTGTTTGTTTGTTGTGCCATTTATGGGAAGATCCCTTTAGCGGTTCAAGCAGTACATAGTTTTCCAAGTTGCAGAGCAAGTTTGTTTGCAATGCCTACAGTCCAAACAGATTTTAATTCAGGAATTGAGTTTGCACAGACTTATCCACGGGCTAGGCTACTTGCACGCTAGGTTGACGAGAGAGGGGCATAGAACACATTCTCACTTCACTTAGCATTAGCAAGGCTCATTTCCTTCAGATCACCCTTTTAAAAAGTTGTATTGGTGTTATGGATCCTCAAGTCCAAGCTGTGGGATATAACAGAAGTGAACACAGTGTTTTATTTATTTAACTTTAAAAGGGAAGTGAAATGCTATTTTAAATTTTGTGATGGACACAAAATAGACAAGCTTCAGCATGCTTGCCCAGTCAGTGTGATTTAGTCTCAGTGCAGGTCTGCTTCTAGAGGGGGTAATTTCTGGACCCCTTCAGCTCCTGTTTCATCCAGAGATACTGCCAAAAAAGGGCCAGTTCTGGGGAATATTATTAAATGTGTGTACCCGCTATATCATCTGCTGACCAGCCCTCTTCCTTGCTAGCACAACTCTGTGACTCTAAATGGAGCAGGCCCAGTTCCAGTTTTCAATTACTACTGACCCGGGGTAGACATGAATTGGTGATCTGTGTGTCTGATGATTTTTTCCCCATTTTTTCTTACAAACAAAACCAAACTGCACCATATTTAGTCACTGATGTAGAAAGTTCACATCCCTAGAAAAGTTTCCTGTACCAATACATTGTTGAATGATTAACACTGTTAGCTAGTGAAGACTATATATTCACCATTCTATGCTATTTTAATAATGCTGAAGCATTCAGAAATGTTCGTTAGCTGCACAGCTGTCGTTAAGTTTGTTAAACACTATTATCTTCTAACAATGTTTGACACTTTGGCCATGTTGCAGAAGTGTAAAGATGCTGTTCTCATAAATGTGAGTTTCATATCTGTTAATAATCTTGATCATCTATCAAAGCTATGCAGTGGCCATTAAGTAATCTTATTTTACACTGAAGTGCTTAGAATCAGATTAAGTTGTAATGAACTGCCTTCCAGACATTATTTAAAAAATGTTAAGTACAGAATTTATTTTTAAGTTAGACTAATATACTTTTTAAATATCTAATATGGTATCATTGGGTTCTAATAGTGGTAGTTTTCCCTTACAACTAAAAGTTATTTCCTTTTAAACTGAAATGAAATCTACAGCCTTCTTTTTCTGAGCATTATAGTTTCCACAAATATTTTGTTACAGTAAACCTGAAGATTAGTGACAATAGTCTCTAAAGTTCATTGTGGGGCTCATGAAAAGGCGGGGGTGGGGCAGAGGAAGTGTAAAATAAAACCAAATGAATACATGGATACAATCATTTATCTCTTAGGTATAATTTTTGGCCTGATACAAAGCCACCGAGTCTTTTAATTGACACTGGTTAACTTTTTGAAATTGGTGGTATTGTGTGGGTTTTGCTTTTATGATCAAGCACTTGCACCGAAGCCAGTAAGCAGTGGCCAGGTAGTAAATATTCTACGGCTCGGTCCCTAAATGATTGAATCTGTTCTGGACATAAATGATCAATAATGCAAGTATGTGGCCTGAAGTGCTAGGGTATTCTAACAGTGAATATTTTCAGTTTAAAAACATATTTTGAATAGTGTTGGCTGTATAGAGAGGAGGTGAAAAAGCAGGAAAAATATTTTCTAAAGCAACACCTAATTTTTGTCTAAAATAACTAATACACAGTATGTAACACTTATTATATGCTAGATTAGTAAGAGTGATGTGATTGATTTTTCCTCTACAGAGAGTTATGCAGTTAATGTGAACTCTTTTCTCTCCTTTTTCACTTGTGCACATGATGTGATTATTCTGTAGACTGTAAACTCAGTGCCTTGTGAGGCACTTGGTTCAAATTTTACCATTAATCACCAAAGTCTATTTTACTTTTATTGGGTTTCTACAAAAGACTCGCAGATGAATCATTTTATTTCTGTTGCTAATTCCATTGCTGATAAGCCAACAAAATGCAGGCAGCCTACAAATTCAAAAAATTGTCACTTTTGTCACTTTGCACACACAAAAAAAGGCCAAGTAATAAATATCGTAGAGATTACCCTTTCATCTCAGAAGAGGGTGACCCTTCAAGGTCACTTTTGCAGTTCCTTCATGACACTGTTTGCCCCTCACTGGTACTAGAGAGAAATAAACATACTCTTGCTCTTGGTATTCTGTGCCTCATAGAAAAGGGAGGAAAAGTCAGGGCTGCATGAGTAAATGTTTTTGGGGTATGGTTTTAAATCAGCATGCAACACTTTGGCGTTGATTTAAAAATTCCTCGCTTAGATTTTAAGTGTGCGGGAGGTTTGATTGGGTCAGGAAGTGCTCTGTTTACTTTGGGATTCCTTCTTTCAGTTCACAAATAGAGCCGAAGCGTAATAACAATTAGCAAGACAAACATTAGAAATACATTCTGAACCTTCCTGGACCTTAATGTAGGTGTAGATTTGATGAGATCATTTACTGATCGGAGGGCATTTGTTCCAGGCGGACTGATTTGTATGCCTCACTGTACTCTTGCACTATAGCCTGGATAAAATCACAAATTTGTACGGACTCACTGATGTGATCTTGTCAAGTTTTGACTATTACATATTGTAGTAATAACTAGTTGGCTGTTCAGACCATTGCAAAACTGCTAGCTCTTTTTTCCCCCCGATGATTTTAAAATATTAAAGCCATCAAGGGGGTTGAAACTGATTTATCAAAAGGAGAAAAAATGCACAAATGTGTTTGGAGTATTGAAGAGCCGTTGACATCTAAAGTCCTAACCATGCTGTTTTCCTCCACACTCCAGCAATCAGGACATCCAGCAAACCCATAAAAAACCAAACTAATAGCATGAATATTCAGTGACCTAGAATACTAATTATTGTCATGAATATTAATGTGATCGGACTTGCTTTTTCCCCTTCTCTTTCTCTCTTGCTCTCTTTTTTTCCACTCAGCCGGCTCTAAAGATGGGCCATAATGAGAGCATTTAAGAGAGAGAGCGCTCTCCGCCGTGACAGGGACTGGGGTAATAAGGAGAGCTTGATTAACGTGGTGCACTTGGGGGAGAGATGAGAGGATTCACGTGGTCCTGTTGTGGGGGAGGCAATGAGGCACCGGCGGCTGTGTTGCTGCTCCCTCAGATTAATGAGGCCTAAGAGTGCATTAGGAACAGTGACAAAGGTTTGATCTAATGGGCTCAGTCATTTTTCCTTTGAGTGACAGACGCACAGAAGTAATTGGCTGTGCAGAATGGCAGCTCATTGGCAGTACTTAAGGATACATTATCCCCGTTGTGTGGCCCGCAGAGGCTGTTTATCAAAACTGCTCACACTGCAGACATGCATTTGCTAAGCTGCTGTTACAGTGGTAATAGCTATAAAAAAAGTAACATCCAAATCGTAGCTATTGTCTTTGAGAAAGAAAGTTTCTTTGTTTTAGTTTAAAATGGTCTAGAAATATTTTAATAATAGTCTACTCTGTACACTAATTGAGGTTTTTTTGGCCCCCAATGGGTGAGAACTTGGCGAAGTCTATTTTATGGATATAGAAAGTATACAGTTAGTTTCTGTCCTATTTCGTAATCATATTTTTGTTGTATCCCATTTAGAGATGATTTATTTAATGCACAGATAATCCGTAAGTCTTCATAAAGATCCCAAAGCACTTTACAAACTACAGCTCCAAGTTGGTGGATACTTCCACATGTCTTTAGCATCACACATGGGAGTTGTACTCTCTTTGTATTTATTGGGGTTGCATTATTGAACTCAGTGAAACTACTGCCATGCAGAATGTTAAGCACGTGTATAATTGTTGGCATGATTTGGGGCCAAATATTTAAATATCAAAAAAATAACTCCGCAAGGAATGCTGCATAGCCACCTCAGGGGTGTTACAGCGCACAGTAATATTAAACAGCACTTGCTCTGAAAATGAATGGATTGTCCTCTAGAAACAGGGAAGAAAATACAAGCAAGTTAGAATTTGGTCAGTTGGACAAGTTTGTTGGGTTTGCATCTAAAAGATGGCACACGTGAAAACATAATTTCCCTCCTCATATTTGGGATTGAAAGAAAAGCATGCCCTCCTATTGAATCATTAATTTCCCATCTGCACCACCCGAGTATTTTCTTGGCGTCCTTCCATCCAGTCATTAAACTTGACTCCACCTAGCTTGTGGCTACCCGTGAGATCAGTCTGAGGTAGTAGGGCTCCGGGTCTTCATTACTGTTGTGGTGTGATTGCTGACTAGGAAAGAAAAGTGTCCTGAAATTGCACAAAGAAGTTTGCTTTGGAAAATGGCAGCAGACAACCATATCAAAGAAAGCTTTTGGGTGGATTCTTGAAAATGAGTGTCAGGAATTGTGATGGAGGGATTGGGGTTTATTTAGGCCCTATGTAAGGCCCTTAGTAAACTTAGTAAGGTTGAGTAAAATTCTGCTTGCTGGAATTCACAGCAAGGAGACGGGTAAAGAAAACCTACTCTTTTGCTTTTCTCCATTCAGAATCCCTGCCAATAGCCATCTGGCTCTGGTCCCTGTTTCTGCTGCTTATGGTATCCAACTAGCGATGCTCCCTGCACTACATGCGCCTTTTCTTTTCCTTTTCCACTCTTGCTGATTCACTCTCAATGGCTTTGGTGGGATGCTATCCAGTTAACAAGAAACAGCGGTGTATCTCAATTTCAGCACTGGGCGCACAGTCTGCCCTTGGGCCAGCAGGGGAAGGGAAGGGAGCACCTTTTATCTTCTTTGAGAGAGTCATGAGGGGCTCCTAGGTGACGCATTATCACATTCCTGCGGGGCATTTTCCAAGGGCTCTAGGGAAAGGTCCATCAGCACATGTATGTGGTAGGCACCGAAGAGAGTACAAGGCAACTGGGGAGGTACTGGAAGATGACTAGCTCCCCAGAAAAGGTGGCCTGCCACAGGTGATTTCTGCCTACCTGGATTCCCTGGGATGATGTACTGCTAAAAGAAAGGGGCGCGCACAGAACTTCTCACAAAAGTAGTATCTTTCCCCTCTCCTCTTCTACATCCTCGTCCCCAAAATAACTCCCAAGTACAGATGCTTTTTGGCCATGATTTTATAACAGCAGGCCAAGTGCTGGTGTAATCTGCTTGACAGTGCTGTTTAATGAATTAGAGGGCATTTCAGGAATATACAGTATCTTGCCACATAAATTCACCCAAGATGATTTGGTACAATTAACCCTCTGCTACCAGGAGTCAGGATTTCCTGACCCTCTGCTCTAATGTATTTTTCATTAGTGTTAACAGCTGGAGAGCTGAGCCCTCTGGCCTTGAGAGGTTTATTTCCTTTTGGAAGAGAAACTCGTAGTGATCGTGAAGAGCATAGCACAAATAAACCCTGAATGTAGTAAAGGCAGAGCAATGCGCTAGAGTTCACCCTGTGCCCTGCCTTCTTGTGTTCTAATGTAATCTCTCTCCTGGTCTCAGACACAGAGTTCCTTGCTAAAATGTATCACGGTGTGCATAATCATATCACCTCTTACTTCGCAAATAGTGCAGTGGGGGCGCCCAGAATCAAACCTCTTACAGTTCGGTTGTTCGCCTTGAGGGTGGGGGGAAATCACAAAGGCACATGCTGCCATGAACCAAGGCCTCTTGCATGCATTTAAATGATCTGTAGCTTACTTTTTTATGGTACAGTTGTGAATTATATTCTTTTTGCGTTTGTAATTAGGGGGTGGAACAGATGGTGAAGGCTTAGTTGGAAGTGATGTGTCCATTAAAATGACCTGTGCTGCCCAGTGATGGTTCTCGAGAACACTTTCTGTGTTGTTTTATGTTGGCTAAGATGACATGCATTGGACAAAGGAACGAGTTACAGAAGCACTCACCATTAGTATTGCAGTAGATCCTAAAATTGTGCGAACAAACTACCAACCCCTGCAGAGAAAACTGCTGCTTCAGAATAAAAATGTTTTTATTCTCTTCACTCTATTTAATAATCTTTACTGAAAAATTTCATAACATACAATTTTCGTTGGCTCTTGTGATAATTGAATAGGTGGTACCAGATAGGCGTTGAATGGCTTGCATGACAGTGTAAGTTTGAATAAATCTTCATTAGTGATACTTTTAAAAAATAATACACTTGAGTTCTGTAGGATCTAGTGATTTTGTGACACATTTGGGAAGATCATGTTGATTGGGGCGGTGTTTTCCATGTGAATGGGGGTCTTTTCTCGCCACAATCCAGATGTTTATTTTCTGTTGATGAGTTGTTCACATAGGCACTGATGGGAACAATGCTACACTATTTTCATCCAGATACATGGGGCCTATTATATGGGAAAGTAACCCTTTTGAACTCTCTTTGCAATTTGATGCTGTCCACACTGGCTTGATGAGTAAATAAAGCATATATTTTATTCCTCATGCATGCACCAATGCTTCATATTCAAAATCTCTCTGTTGAAAGGTGATTTTTTTTAAAGAATTATCTAAAATTGGGGCTGTGCCTAGAATCTTAATTGTGATTTGTCTTTGAAAAGCGTGTTTGTGACAGTGTAATTGAATCATCGGCTAACTTGTATCATAACAGGATATTTTATAATATCAGAAAAGATGGTTTAAAATGTTCTAAAGCTGCCTAGAGCTAGAAAGAGGAATTCTTCTTTTGATGCTGCTTTGGTAGATGAAAACATTTTTGTTCAATAGGAAACCAGCATCTTTTTTGCTCATTTGAGCCCAGTTCTGGCAACATACTGATATTCATTCAAATATAAATGCCATGTTCACTTTGAAATGCAAATTGTTTAAAGAAAAATAGCATATGGTAGAGGTAAGTACCTTTTCAAATCAGCTCCTACACTTTAGGGTTGTGAGTACAGCTAAAATTATTCTTTGGAAAGAAACTGGAGCCTTTGACATATTGAAGCTTGAACTAATCAAGGCTTCCCAGTAAGCATATACACATATCCATATCAAGGAAATAGTGCTGAGAATACACGGATTAGCATAGTAATTTAACTGCCCCCTGCTAATCAACTTAAGCAACCAGCTGATGCATATATGATGTATTTGAAGAAGCACTTTTTCAGAACACAGAATGGACTATGTAGTTGACCGTGTATTTCATGTTAATGTTGCTATATTGAGAGAGACAGAGAGGGAGGCAGATGTAAAAGTACAGCAAGTACAGCTTCTAAGGTCTTTAGATATGAAAGCTTTATAAGAACCACTTCATAATATGTATCTTACCATAATGTGCAGAATCTACTTCTCAGTGAACATTGTTGGGTTCATATTTTGAGCTGGCTGTCTTGTCTGCTAAGAGACTGCTATGATTCTTTGCCACTGGCGCTGTATCCTGACATGTAAAATTAAAGAAATATTGCTTCTTGAAGGTGGGAAGAGGAGTTTGCCTCCTGGAGGAGAAAAATGAGTAGGAGTGTTTCCCGAAGCTTTGTGTGGCAGAACAAGTCCATAAGAATAGCAGTTGGGATTAACAAGACTCCATTTGGATGCGAGTATAATATCATTGTTGTTAACTTAACACGTCTGGATAGACGTGTCCAGGCATTTAATCTAAAGGAAAAGTGAAAAATGAACTATAGGGCTTGTTTCCACTTGCCAGGAGGCTGATGGAGATGAATCTCTCAGAGTTTGATTTAGCGGGTCTAATCAGGACCTGCTAAATCGACTGCTGATCATGCTCCAATCGACTCAAGTACTCTACTAGGTCCCAAGGAATAAGGGAAGTTGACAGGATAATTTCTCTCTTTGACCTCCCACAGTAAGGAGGCTGCGGAAATTCAGTTTAGGGTACATCAGCTCTCGCTACGCTATTCACATAGCTGGAGTTGCATATCTTAATTGGTTTTTCTCCCCTAGCGTAAACCTGGCCATAGATTGAAAATGTATTTAAGTTCAAATAAATAAGGTTGTCACTTACAGGATTGGTCCAGTGTCTGTTCAGAGTATGTTGGAGAAATCTATCTCTAATTCATTTTTAGGTAGATCAGTCTTTTTGATAGGTCAGTGACCACATTGGGACTTTTATGGAGTTAGGTTTATTTTAAAAATATAGTGACCTCAAACAAGATTGAATATTGTACAAATGCCTGCAATGGATTAAGTAGCTTTTTGGTTGCAAGATCAATCAGAAAGATGATAAATTGTATCATTGGACACAAAACAAAGCTCAGTTGGGTTGCATTATGGGTCACTAAGGACTAACTTCCCGGGTCCTACCATATTTGTTCCCAACTTTCTAAAATTCCTTGTGAATTTGAACTGACACAATTAGTATATGATTCTGTTGAGTGATTAGAACGAGAAGAGGTCAAGTCTCTGCTATGAAGATTCTCTCTCAGGAATTCATCAAAAATAACTCTTCTTCTCTTACTTGGCATGGAGTGAGAGATACATACCATCACTGTTCACTCTGGTATGTTGGGTGCCATTTGTAATGAGTTGGAGATGCCTTTCGAGGAGTTTCTCAATAGGAAACTTAATTCCACTTCTGAAAAATAAAGTAATGCCAAAGCCATTTACCTATTGTCTTCTAAAGGTGCTAAAATAGATGCCACAGTGAACAGAAATGTGGGATCACTCTGTCACCCTGAATAGGTGGATTTGCTCAATAAAGCCAATTGGGAATTTAAGACTAATGTAGAAATTTGAGAAAAAGGCTAGGGAAAAAAACTATAAATTTGGTAAACAAGGCCTAAACCAAGTAAAATATACAATGAAATACATGTAAGCATCTTTACACTCCTCCAGAGACCAAACTTAAATGTAAGAGAACCCAAAATGATACGTGGATAGGGAAGAGGGTATCGTTTTGTTGTGAGGACTTTAAGGTAAGCATAGTTGAGAAGTTTAGAGTTTAATGGGATACAAAAGTGGTTTTTGAGATCCACTCAAAAGGAAGTGCAAGTAGTATTGTTTTGTTTTCAGATAAAAGAAAACGTTCAAAGCCCTAACATATTCATCCAGCTGCTTCTCAGTTGGTCAGGTAAACCATCACAGAATTTACCTGATTCCAAAAGCAAACAATAAGAACATTTCTAATGTGCAACATCTAAGATCCCAAATTTAGCTAATAGAGGCATGATAATAGCACGCACTTCCACACGCAAGTAGGCTGTACAATCCTTAGATAGTAAATATCTGTAGTGTGATCATACTCTTTTCTTTGAGATGCATTAGGCCACACATCTCCTAGCTGTGGCCTAAAGACAGAAAATGTTGGAGTGCCGCGCTCAGAATCTAAGTCAGTCGCCAGGGGAGGGAATAAGCAGCCTTCCTGGAATATTAAAGCAGACGAGTCAGTTGCTGAGACTGATGCCATAGTGGGACTAGATGAGCAGCAACATTTGCTCTTGATCAACACCCTGATCAGTATGCCGTCTGTGAGTTTGAGACTGTTTTCAGCTGGGCTACTGGCTCACCTGTGCTAGAGTTTGCTCTGTAGAAGAGATTGCAAAGGACAACTGAGGAGTGTCAGATATTTCAACATTAGCAGATTCACCCCATCTACTGGCAAAGTGGGTAGCTGTTCTCTAATCCTAAATGACAGTCTATTTCTGCTGTTTTGCTTCTCCAAAGAGAGTGTTATGGGTTTGACCTGAAGTGAGTCAAATAATTTTTTTGTCCGAAGCTTTTAAATATGAAAGCTCTTAAAATCTCCGCAGGTCTTAATCCAGCTCTGATCCTAAGCTATGTCAAGGTAAAGAGGCCCCAGAGCATTCCCAAAAAATGTGTATTCTAACAGAAAGGACAATGAAAATAGAAAGTTTTGTATTTGTAAGGGTACACTGGGTGGTCTGCTTGCTGCTTATTTTTAAGGATTGGGGTTATTTTAACATGTCTCTTATGCACTAAACCAACACTTCCCAAAGTGTGAGGCACACGCTGGTTAGGCATGTCTGGAGGACTAACTAGAGCAATCCAGAGGATGTTTAAACTAAGATGTGTAGACTTTAAGCAGCATATGTCAGGGATGCCCTGGCGAGCTTGCAAATATTTTTATTTTCTAGAAAAAGACAAGGGAGCTCAGCTTCTGAAAGTTTAGGGAACCTTGCGTTCAGTGCAGTGGTGGTTCTCCACATGAATGCAATTGGCACGGTTTCTGTGGCAATATCAGATTTATTCTCCTTGGTGTAAATCAGCATTCTCTTGTACAGTAACATGGTTTTTGGTTGTTTCTAGGAAATGTGACTACTAGCACGTCTGTATCTCAGATGGCAAGCGGGATCAGTCTGGTCTCCTTCAACAGTCGCCCCGATGGTATGCATCAGCGTTCCTACTCAGTTTCCAGTGCTGACCAATGGAGCGAGGCGACAGTCATTGCAAACTCTGGCATCAGCAGTGGTAAGAGACAAGCTGAGGTTTTGTGCTAGAGTGCTTCCTAAGGATTGATGTCAGTCCTCTGGGTACGTTGCTAGAGCCCTACATGGATCCAGAATTTGTATCCGCATCTGTAGCCACAAAAATGGGCCATGGATATCCACGGCTATATACATTGTCCTAAGCAAAGCTGCAGCCATTTAAACAGAAAAAGGATAAGAAACAGGAAAGAACGTCTCTTCTTGTGAGATGCAGAGGCTAGCCATGCTGTGGAGGCAGCAAACATAACTGCACCAGGAAGGAAATGCCTTGTGCTGTCATCTACCCCAAGCTAGAAGTTGCACATAGGCCCAAAAAGCAAAGCAAAGCTAGAGTTGCTTTCTATGTGCATAGCTTCCGAGACATCTTCACTGCATCTGTGAAAGGAGGCAACTAGTTCTCATCCCCTCTTATTCCTTTTGTTCCTGGTCTTAAATTTTGAACTATTCATTATATTTTTATTGTTGTAATTGCATTGGTTATCTTAGGCAGAGCCCACCTTTGGGGTGTGTGAATCCTGTCTCCATAACCTGGACTGGAGGAATTTGTAAATGTCAAGGCTACTCTGTTTCTTCTTTAAAAAAAACCTTTTCTAGTCATCTCTGTTGTGAAGAGAGGCTTGAAAACGCTTACTAGTCAGTAGGGTGGCAAGTTTGTCACAGTGGTTTGTCCAACAAAATCACAGTGAATATTGATTATTTTCATACAGCCCCGTAAGGGTAGCCTATAGGGCAAGCAAATCAGCTGTCATTGTTATCTTGATTTCTGAAAAGATCCCAGCCCAACTTGATGTTGCATCAAAGGTGTTGCCTGAGCTGCTACATGTTCCCTACAAATTTGCAACAAATTGTAGTTGAGCTTGTGCCTCTACCACACACACTTTGTGGGCTTTGGCCTCAAGAGGGAATATCTGAATAGCATGAAAGATGCTGTGGTTCAGTGGGGATTGAGAGCAAGGAAGTACTTTATTCCAATGTTAAGAATAATTGGAATAAATTATTCACATAATCACATAATTTAGTGACCTTAGTCAAGTCACTTTCTGCCTTAGTAGTCCCGTCTGTAAAATGGGTCTATGCTACTTACCTCACAGGGAGAGTTGAGGATTCCATTGATGTTTGTAAAGCCCTATCAAGTGCAACATTTGTTTTACACTTGATCTTCTGTGTTCTGGGTGTCCCTAAACTGGGAACACCCGTGGACAAGACTGAATGAAGTGACTGTGAAAGAGAATTGGAGAAAAAGGAACTGCAGCTTTGAAGGCTATTCCTTAAAATAGTGGTGATTGTAAGGATCTCAGGACGCATTTTGTGGTGTGTGTGTGTACACGCTTAGCTGTTGCTACCTTAGCTGCATCTGCTGATCTTAACTTTTGGGGTTTTATGTTGGCAAGCCCTACAGTACTCGTGAGCGTGTTATCTATGCTGGTACGAAAGAGAGGCCTTCCCTTTCACCTACACCGGCTACATTTTATGCTCCTTTACATTAAGGACATTTAGTGCTGTTTTATAACTTGGCCATCATACGTAATTACTTCTGGATCCTAAGAGACAACAGCTACCATCAGCTGTGCTACACTTACTGAAAAGTAAATAATGGCAGAAACGTGGTGTTTGCAACATGTCCTGTTTTACTTTTACACTTTGAAAGTATTGGGAGAACTTCTCACTAGGTCGATGCTAATGGACAGTCTTAGACAAACAAATGACAACATAAATAATAACTATTGTGATTGATCAAACTACTTCAAAAAATTAAACATGATTCATCTCCATCAGTGTATCCTCTTTTACTTAGCTTGTAGAACTTTATCCTTTATACTGGCAGTTGACACATGAAAAACCCTTTTTAATTTCATCTTTTTTGCCCCAATAAAAGGTTTTGAATTTTAGAATCATAAAAAGATAGTGCTGTGAAAGCAGCAGGGATAGGGAGAAGCGAAGCATCTTTTGGAATTCAAATGCCAATGTACTGGCGAATATTCCTGCTTATTATCACGTGGTTTTATTGTAGACAAAATAACATATTGGGATTCAATTTTTCTCCTCACCTTTTTTCACATTAAATTAATACTTTGTGTGGCTCCGCAGAACTTTTCAAAGTCTTCCTCTCCAGACCTTTGGTTTCCTGGGGCTTCTGTCTTTTAAGCAGCTGTGAACATCTCCTAATTAGATAAATTACTTTGTAGTGGGCAGAGCCACAAAACAGGAGGTGCTGGTTAAATTAAAGGGGAAAAAAATAGAAAAATCCATTCTCTGAAATGGAATGCCCCACTGCTTTATGACTATTACTGTTGTAAGGTTTTACATTTAAGTACCTGAGGTTTAAAATTAAATGTCTAATATAATTTGGCACTGGTAACATGAAGCCTGTGACTGCCCTTAGAGAAAAGCTAGACGGCTTAGTTCAATGTTTCAAATTGCTGTCTGCTTGATAGTGAGCAAATCACAGGTTTGGCTCGCTATTTAGCTAAATACCACATGCTGCTCAACATAATTTTAAATGCGGTAGCGTGTTCAGCTTTAAGTTTCTGAATTGAAAAAGACTCTTCCAGGACTACATGAAAAATTAATTTTTATACATTTTTTCTTACTCTTGTTTGACAGAAGTAATTTTAGCAGCAAGAGAATAAAAACTGGGGCAGTAAATCCCTGTCTGGGAACCTCTTGTATAGATTCTTTATGGACCTAGAATTGATCTACATGTCAGGTCCTGATGTAGCTTAAACTGTTTATCACCCTAATGGCAGAAGTAAGACCATGAACATCAACTTATAATCCTCTGTGAAAGAAATTGCTGTTTGCAGTCAATGAAGGAGCAGCTTAGCTTTATTGATAGATTTAGAACAATTACCTCTGCAACAACTAATGGCTGATGGGTTTTCTTGAATCTGATTGGAAGCCTGTGATTTTTTTTCTTTGATTAATTGTTTTCTTGATGGATAATTTTCTTTTAAGGTGTAATCTCTGGCTTCCCACTCCTGGGGGATAGGAGGGTCATATGGTCTCTGGGGAGCTATTTCTAACTTGCTTAGTTGTTAAACTTTACTTTAAGAGAAGATTCTTTATGTGCTTCACACATGCTGTTAGTGGAGTAAATATTCTCTGTTCATCAAACCATCATTTCCATTTTTCTTGACCTAGCAAGTAGGGATGTAAAATCCCGGATAATCAGTTAACCGTTCTGTTTAACTGGTTAACCCATTAAACAGGGAAAAGTTTCGTTATAGTTTTCTCTTGTTAGTGTTTAGACTTCAGTTGTTCATGTTGCCTTATTTCATATAGGAAAAAATGGAAGTATTTGTATTTTGCCGGGCATATGTCGTCTTGGTCAGTCATTAGCTGTGGATCAAATTATGAAGTATATCAAGCTTGCATGGGAAATTCAGTCTTCCAGAGGAAAATACCAGTTGCTATTACTAGCACTTGATACAATCACTGGGGAATACTGATCACATCTGTTCTCTATTGCATACAATTTATATATCTTAACAGAGTAATACCATGATCTTAATAGGACCATAGCCATTCTTCTAAGATCAGGAAGCTAAGTTCTCCAGACCTCGTTAACAAAAGGCTGACCGTTCTTTTCCATTCCAGGATATGCAGTGCAGTGCTCTCATTCTCTCTTCTCAGAAGTTCATTCATCCTCTCTTTTGAGAAGTTAGAATGCGAGGGTTTGATTTGTTGGAATGTGTCCCCAAAATAGTATATTAGATGCTCTTTTTGTTTCAAGCTTAACAAATGTTTTATATGTAAATAATAGTAATGATAATACCTTACTCTTGTATAACTTCTACTGCCTCAAACTAGATTTCTCGTGCTTCAAGGCAGGCATCCTCTGCATTTATGAAGCATGATGTACTTTGCTAGTATAAATGATTACCATATTGTTGCGTGTAATCTTCATGAATGCCATCTGCATATATTTGATCTCTGAAAAAATGATTTATTGTGTTTACGGTGCCATCACATCAGTAACTTGTGGAAAGCACAATACCTGGTTTCTCTTCAGTCTCCAGCAGTTTGGTGTTATCAGGGTTTATCAACCTCAAATTAAGATCCTGCTGTGCCAGGGATAGAAGTGGTATTTTGAGTCTTGAAAACCTTTCCCGGTTACTTTTCTGATGGCAATCACATTGTCTCATACAATGAGTGAGTTACGGGCGCCACTGATCTGCAGTACGTTTGAAGAGAAAGGTTTGGCTTTGTGTGCGCACTCCGGAAGTTTCTTCTAGCAGTGGGGTCAAAATCCAATTTTGAAGGTGAATTGGAAAGATTCTAGTTTTAAAGACTCACTTATAATCCCAAGCCACTAACAAAGTTCTCTGGTAAGGTAGACTTGTATTTGTAATGCATTCACAAAGCTTTCCCAACTTAATTCCCTTCTCACTTATCTGTTAAGTGAGGCATACAAGATTCAGTATATTCTCTATAAGGGTTGGTATAAATGCAAAACCCTCTAAAATAATGCTGGGATTGCTCTTTCAGGTGTTAATATCATCCACACTGGCAGAACACCTTCTGTAAGGGTGGAACATAAAGCAACCCTGTGTGCAGAAGAACCCTTTCTAATAGCCTATCAGTGTGTAGCTGTCACTGTTGCATCACAGTAACAGCTTTGACATTTCAAGGGACCTGTCATGACTCAATCAATCCATGTAGCAGCATCAACAAGACGAGCTTTGGTCAATCCCGCCAGATGAGGCTGCAAATGGTATTTTGATCATACGTTTTCAAATCGTCGTTGCAATATTGTGCTGTGGTAACAAAAACAACAAAGCCAGAGATTTAAGGTTGGGCTCTGACCTAGCTGAGTGCCCGTGTCTGTCCTCTACTTTATTTTGCTTTTTATCTACTGTAGGATAAGTAGCTAATCCTGATATAAAGAATGATTTAAACAAAATGCTTAACTCTTGCTTAAAAGTGCTGTATCTTGTTTAAGGCCTTAATGAAAGAAGTTTACTTGTATCTGACACTTCTTAAGAAAGATTTTCTCTTTCTGCTCATCTAATAGCAGATGAGTGGTGGCTAGTTTTATTGCCATGGAGTATTTATCATTCCATCTGAAGGAAATCTTTCTTGGTTTTCCAACAATATAAAGTCAATTTTCTTTCTCTTTAGAGAAATGAGATGGTGCTAAGTAGAGTTCTGTGCAATTAAAATTTAACTTAATTAATTTAACTTTAACAAAATTCACTTTACATCACTACATAGACAGATTTAAAAATAATTTTAAATTGTTCTTCTTAAACAAAAAGGAAAGAAATAGTATGCAAAGTAAGAATCTATACACGCACGTTCCCTTCTTACTGCCAGGCAAAGTAGAGGTTAAATCTCTCAGTCCAGCACCGTTGGGACCTGACCAGTGCTGAGCCAGAGAATTTGTTGACCCATGGGAGATCAGCAGGGGTGGCCCGTGGATGTAGGCAACCTCGGCAATTGCCTAGGGCGCCACGTTAACGCAGCGCCCAATGATGACGTCACGCCATTGAGGGCTATGGAGGCGGGGGCGCCGATCGCGCATTTCGCCTAGGGCGCCAGTTGCCGGCAGCTCACCTGGAGATCAGGATTGTCTAGCCGCATTACCAACACTTTTACTGCTTACTGGATTCTTAGAAGACATTTAGGGGTAAATTAGAGCTAACTCACAGCCCATAACACTGAGCGCCAGGACTGGGGGCTATAAACAAACTTTATGGGACTGCGGGAAACTTAGCCACACCCATGATAACTAAAATCGTGCCGGACCATGGATGTTGCCCGATTAGAGAGGTTCAATTTGTACTCCCTGCAGAAAGTCAGTGTCGGGGGGGGAATTCTACAATCAAAATCCCTCCACCAAGATCACCATGGACTAGAGGCTACATTTTCCATATTGACTAGTGAGAGAGTGCTCGGCACATTCTGAAAATCAGCTCTTTCTGGATGCCTGAATACGTTTTCCAAAAGGCAAGCGAATCTCATGCTCCAGCCAACTGTAGCTTACATGACTTACCCAGACCCTGGACTCTTTGTTCTTATGGGAGTGACACACAGCAACTCCTGTCTTTTGCATGTTCAGGGTCTTGGCCGCATAATACATCATCTGCTCCCTTAGCAGCGTCACATACGTGTTAAACTGAAGCGGCCACATGATAGAGCCTTGCAGAAACCCATAAAAGAACTCCAAAAACAACATGTAGAACTGCTTGAGGGTGAAGAAACAGGACTGGTTCACGCTGAAGGTTACTTAGAATCAAAGCCAGCTCACACATACAAAGAAAAGTCATTGTGGACACCAGGCAGGAGATCATCAGCCAAGAGGACCAATGCAGTTTGTCACATGTCTAGGCCGAAACACAGACTGGGATAAATGAAGGAAATCTGAAAGCTCCAAACAGCACTGCAGTTGCCTGATCGTAATTTTCTCGTGATCTGTCTGGATATGGAAAAACTAGTTAAAGGCAGCATCACTGGATGGTTCCTTGAGTAAGTTCCTAATTACAAAAAGCAATGCAGCCTGTCTGTCTACAGGAAAATGTTAATAATCTCAGCCATCAGGAAATCCCAGTTGCTTTTTACAAGCCCTGAAGATGCTTGATCCATCCGGCAGGTTGAATGGTAAACTCCCCGAGAAATGCTAGAGTCTCCTTCAAGAGTGTGTGCCGGTTTCACTCAGTGTAAATGCTGTATTTGTGCCCTCTGCCTCTGGAAAAGCCCAGACTGGGTGCAGATGGTGTTGGAGGGACTGTTTTGGCTTTTGACAATGAGTTGATGTTCCAGGAAAGAGGATTACTGTGGCGGGTGGGGCTCCATTGATCAGATATTGGGAAGAGCATCTTTGGACATAGACTGGCTAACCTGGTAAGTAGGGCAGATTTCATGGGGGAGACCAGTGTTTGTCAAATTGGAGAACCTGACCCAAAAGGGAGTTGCAGGAAGGGTCATTAAGTTATTCTAGGGAGGGTAGATATTGCCACCCTTACTTCTGCACTGCCTTCAGAGTTGGGTGGCTGTAGGGTAGCGGCTGTTTGCCACGCACCCAGCTCTGTTGCCCTGCCGGCAGCAATGCAGAAGTACGGCTGGCAATACTGTACGTTGCCTTCCTTATTTCTGCACTGCTGCCTTCAGGGCGGGGTGGCCAGAGAGAGGTGGCTGCTGGCAGGGGGCTCAAACTACAATTTAGCAGATTTAGATTAAATCTCAGGAAAAACTTCCCAGTCGTAAGAACAGCAGGAGAATGGAACAGGCACCTAGGGAAGTTGTGGAAGCTCCTTCACTGGAGGTTTCCAAAAGGAGTCTGGAGAGTTATCTGTCTTGGATGGCTAAAACACAACAAATCCCACGTCTTGGCAGGGGGTTAGACTAGAGGACCCTGGCAGTCCCTCCTAACCTTGTGGTTCTATGAGTCAGTGAATCTGTTGCTGCTATCGCGAGGAAAACCTGGTCTGATCTGATTCATCTTGTAGACGAAAAATTCTTCCAGTAAGATTTGTTTGAGCAGAAGCAGCCAATATTTACCAGGTTGGTAATCGTGAAGAACATCTTGCTGAACGTTGCTCTTGTTAACATGGGATCACAAATGAAGTCTTTTCTGTAACCTCTCATCATCGGACATTATAGACATATTATCATGTTCTCTAGGCAGACTCTACTGCAGTTCTTTTAACTTGGCAGATGACATCTTCTACCCCTCTGTTTCATCAGTGGCGGGCGGGGAGGAGGTGTTTACCTCATGATCTCATTCAAAAGAGAGATGTGAAAAAAGCTTTAGGGACCACAACGATTGTGGGTGGCGGGGAAAAGATCCTCCTAATATACTATAAGTAAGGCTATGATTTTTGTCATGGCTATTTTTAGTAAAGATCTTGGACCGGTCCTGGGCGATAAATAGAAATTCACGGAAGCCGTGTCTGGTCCCTGACTTCTACTCGAAACATCCCTGACAACATGCGGGAGGGTGGGGGTGGAGGTCCAGCGCCCTACACTGCTGTATGCTGCAGCTGGGAGCAGCATCCCCCACCCCTACCAAGTGGCTGGGATCTCTGTGTGGTCCCCCATGGCAACTGGTAACTGCAGAGGGGCCCATCACCAGCAGCAGCTGGCAGGTCCCTCTGCTGCCCTGGGAGTTGGGAGCCCAGGAGGTTCTGCCGCTGTCCATCATGGCTGGGCCACTGCAGTGCCCCAGTGTCACAAAGGTCTCTGGAAGTCCCAGATTCTGTGATTCCAAGACCTCCGTGACTTGGAGTGAGCCACATCGTTCAGGAGTGAGCTGCCACCTGCCACGTGTCTGAACTGAGTCTAGACTAACCTGAATGTGGAAACGTTTGACTCGCTGTTGGGGCATTTGGCATTTCAAAAATAACGTTTGGGATTTGTGGTTTCCTTCTCCCTGTGACGTTTGGCTGTTCCGCTGTGTAGTGCTGAAACTAGACTTTTCCTGTAACTTTACATAGTGCTGCAGTTTAAATATAGAATTGCACCACACCGCTCTTCACAGTTTCACAGTGCTACCAAAACATACCTTCCCCTTTTGTCCTCTAAAGCACTCTAGACAATTACATTAAACAATCTGTTTTTCAGGCTGTACATTTGAAAACAAAACAGGCAGGAAACGTGAATATGTTGCAGTAGCTTTCTCTTGGCCATCTTGAGCATATGTACAAATTTTGTTTCCTGGGTAGGCCGCTGAATGTTTAACAGTTATTTACAATGTGGCCAATCAAAGTTGCAACTCGAGATTTAAAGCTTTTCATTCCTTGATTTCTCATTTGTTGATTTAAAGTAGATTTTTGCCTTTATTTTACCTTTTAGGTTTAAATAGAAATGATGGAATTGGGTGTGGCATATGCCATCTGGCTAGAAAAGTATCCTGTTTGTTTTTCTTATGGATTGTTAATTAATACTGATTTAATTTGACTTGATTATCCAGATCTGCGCAATAAATTGGTCCGTGTTCTGCACATAATTAAATTTGTTTTTCCCTCCGTTCCTCAGAAAAATTACTCCTTTTATTATGGAGAATATTGCTTCCCAAGACTTAGTCAGAAAAGTGAATGTTCTCTGTACCAGGCCTTCAAGTTTCTATCCCAGAGAGATCATAGGATTCTGACCTTTCAGGTAAAAGGTTAGTGCTGCAGTATACTGTGCATGCAATTTAAACACCACCAAAACTTAGTACTTATAAAGTAAGGAAAGTGGAAATCTGGCACTGATATCCCTAGAAAGAGAGAGCACTTTTAACTTCAAGTTCTGTAAAAGCAGCTGTCTGCTTGTCTGACTTCAACTACAAGATTGTTCTTTGTAGCTCAGACACTTGGCGTTTGACAGATACGGCACTTAGAAGATTATAAAATATCTTCACGTTTCAATTTCTGTATTAGTATTTGTCAAAAGTTAAAGCTCAGTACTGAAGGTGATAGAGCTACTTACCATCTTACCATTAATATATTCTTTTATCAACGGGAACATTTTAAACAATGGTTTGATGTTGGGGTTTGTTTGTTTTTTTTGGTATCATTTTAATTTTTTAAAGATATGGCCGTAGTTTGTAATATGGCTTTATTACAATGCCACTGTCAGGTCAGCCACCACCTAGTCTGAGCTGTAGCTTCAGCTGTAGTGGTTTTTTCCCCATCCTCTTAAGAATAAACATCAACTATGTTCTAGAATTCCCTCCATTATATATACAGTAGCAGATGTTTCATTGTGGTGTTTAAATTCATCGACAGTAGAAAAGACCAGTCTTTTGGCAATAGCGGCTAAATATTATAGGACTGTTTGTTTTTTTTCTCCTGAGGATATAAAAATGCAATCTAAAGGAATTTCTCTTTATAAATCATTAATCAGAAGAAAATAAGTATGGGGAACTCCTTCGTAGAATACTGACGTTATATAGGGTTTTTTTTTTAAATAAGGTATTTGTAGTAGTCATGGATTGTATAAGCTAAAGGCCAAAATTTCACATCCCCCTGCTGAGCAAATCATTATCATAAGAAGAAAATGTGGGGCTTTTAAACTCTGCTGGTGATTTAAGTGGAGTTTATCAACTCCATAAATTCAGCAATTTTGGTTCAATGACCTTGCCTTCATATTTGCCAGTGGAATGAATAAGCTCTCCAGCCCAGTAGGTTTGAATTTTTCATCAGCTGTTGTGTTTGAAATAAATACAACAAAATGAAATATCAAATTTTATCTAAAGTTTAAGTTTAATATCACTAAATCAGGGAGCAAAAGGATTTTATTTCTGTTGGTATGTAAATTCCTAATCTTAATATTATAAAGCATAAGACGTTTTCCGTATTTTAATGGCCCTAGTTTTGCATATTGATAGTTATAGGTATGTTTTAGATGGTAGGCCGGATTAGCAACCTAATAATATAATATAATGCAACACTTTCTTTTGTTAGTTTCTAAGTATGATACAAATATATTTGATGCATTTCTTTACTCCCAAACTTAATGAAGTTTCGTTCCAGAGACTAGTTGTTTTATCAGGCATGCCTCTTTGCAGGCTTAGTTTCTTTCCAGCCTAGATCACAGAGCTTTAGGTGGAAGGTCACTATGTATATGTTACCTATGGAATCCAACACTTCAAAGCTTCTTCATATTGTATACAGTTCAAGGAAGGAAAGAGACCTGTGTGCTAAATCTGATACACTGCTCCTTCACAACCTTGTGATTGTTAGGGCACAGGGGAAGCACAGAGATTGGGACTTCCTGCAGATGGAAGAGCATCTCTTTTCAAGTTGCTGGACCCTTCATTTGTTGCAATTGATACCATCACTTAACTCCGCAATCATGGTGTGCTACCCACAATCCGGGCTGGTGCAAGAGATAAAATATCCAATTTCAGCATCTCTCAGCAGAGATACCGTGCATCTATTTTTCCTGGTGCGGGGCTTTCGTGAGAGCAAGGAGGGAACTCCTGAGGGCTGGGCGTTCAGGGCTAGCCCATTTTTCAAATCAAACACTCAAAAGAGCTAGTAATTTCTGCAAGGGTAGAATAAATACCTGATTCAGTCAAAAAAAAAAAAAAATCCACCCAGCTTGCCAGTGACAATTCTGTGCACTCATACAGCATCTGACGTTTATAGAAAGCGAACAAGGATGTCATATCAGTAAAACTCAACATCTTTCTTCTAAAAGTAAGACATTATAAATGAAAAGTAAAATACAAAGTGCAGCTAATTTGAATCAATTAATTGTCTCTAATTAAAAGCGTAATGTTGTTCGAATCCATCGCTGCTCAGCTGTTTTGGAGCTTGTACATTGGCACAGAAGCTGTGTTTGTTTTCTAGTTTGCAAAGAGTACAGTTGGTGTCTCTTCCCGTATTTCCTTTCTTTTCTAACGCTTATGTTCTTGACATACATTACCAGAAGGATCTTAACCTTTTTCTACCTAGCATGAGGCAATTAGCTGCCTGTTCGTTATATAGCAGTTGCTCAGCTTTAATTGTAACATGTTAATAGTAAATGCCTCTTGATTTTGAAACACTGGCATCAAGAGTTTCTCATGTTAAGTCCTGTGGGCTGACAATTAAGATTGTCCTAACCTCTTCTTAATCACCAATGCATTTTGTGATGCTGGAGGTTATCCATAGGTTATATGGAGGGTAAGATAATCCTGTGATTAAGGAATAGCTCTGGAGTCAAGATACTTGGGGTCTGTTCCAACTCTTTGATTTCCCGTGTGACCTAGAGAAAGTGACTTCATCTCTTTCTGCTTTATTTGCCCATCTTGTCATGTAAAGATAGTATTTTACTAACGAATGATTTAGTAAGGCATGCAGGAATATTTTCAACTGATTTGAATGAGTGTTGCTGTTATTAAAGCGCTTGCGGTGACAGCAATTGTATTACAAGAGAGACCCCACAAGACTTGCTTTTTGTTAGGAGTATGCCAATGTGGCCATTATAAACACTGTCTTTTAAAAAAAACCAATGAGTGATCCCGTGGCACCATAAAGACTAACCAAAATATATAGAATCATGAGCTTTTGTGGATAAAACCCACTTCCAAAATGAGTTTTGCGTGCAACTTTAGTAACTTAAGGTTTCCACTTAGAATTTTTTCCCTGCATTCAGATACTTACATGATTAAAGGAAGGCAAAACAAAAATTTTTGCAGGGTTTAGAGGTAACTGATGTTCTAGAATTGTCTTTAAAGAAAATAACATGAAGTTTGTTTTGTTTAACATATTGTGGGAAATCAATAGTACAGAAGACAGCAGATTCAGCCAACCTCCAAGAGCTCTCTGATGCCATGCACATCTAGAATTGAATAGCTGCTCCTTTCTCAATCATCTTCCTTTAAAAGGAGTGGCTTATGAGTTGGCCGAGTTGGCATGTATACCAGCACAAGACAATTTCTTGAGGAGGAGACTGAACTCTGCATACTTGATGCTGATCAGTATTGTCTCACTACGCAAAGGGTTAATAATGTTTGTCAGAAATTGCTTTGCAATTCCATCAGTTCTTGCACATGCGGACCGTGGGCAAAGGTCAGATCTGCAAGTGGCAGATCTCAAGGAATGCAGAAGACACTCCAACAAAGTTAAACAGAAGCAGCCCATTGTGAGGCCACCCTTCTCAGAGACAAAGAACCTGGAAATGATCTAGGTTACCCATAAAACACATAGCAAGTTTGTCAGAATAATCTCTTGAAGGAACACGCTGCCTACAGAGCTGTGGGCCACGGACGGGACAAGTCTTTTGGTCGTGGCCATGTAATCTTATACTCTTAAAGATGTTCCAACACCAAGCAATGTCCTAGATGCATCCCTTCCATTTGTGAGCCAGTCCTATTTGTGTATTAATTTATGGGCATCTTTTGGTATAAGATGATGATGTGGTTTTAAATGAGGGGGAGTCGAGCCCAACGAAATGCAGAGGGGATGGACCACCCAGCCCCAGAGGTGGCCTGGACATCAAGTATCAAACAAGACTCTCAGAGAGCAGAATAAGAAAGCTCAGTCCTGTGGGGCCTCTCTCCTGGACCACTTAGATGAAATCCAGTCAGTTACATTCAGGAGAGATGTGTATTTATCCTTCTGAGCAGACATCGTGTGCGCATCGATACCTCGGGGCAGTGTTCGACAACGACTCAAAAACTAGTGCCAGCGCCCACTCAGATGCTCAGCTCTGAAACACTGTATATTACCTCATGATTTATATATTAGCAGGACAGGACATTTTGGTTTTGCTTAAGAGCATGAGGAAGAATAGTTACTTGAATTAATGAATCCCTACCATTAGTCATCATTTGTATAACTTTCCATCTCTTTGTTCTGTATATAGTTGGTGGCCAGAGCAAACTATGCCTATAGTGTCTTTCATCCACACAACAAATGTTCCAGGCAGCACTCTGTGATGGACTCATGAAGAGCGCTGGACAAATTCACAACAGATCTGACATGGACCAATCAAAATATCATAGAAGAGGAATCTGAGTTATCCCTTAACGGGCTGTGTGAGGACCATGGAATTTACCTTGGGATGCTACGGTGTCTTAGGGTATGTCTGCATTGTAATTAACCTGCAGTAGGTTCATGCCATTTGACTTGTACTTGTGGGGCTCAGGCTAATGGGCTTTTTAATTGTAGGGTGGGAGGTCCTAGAGCTTAGATTTAATACCACAATTAAATAGCCCCTTCGCCTGAGCCCTTCTTATGCAAGTCAGCTGGCATGGACCAGCTGTGGGTGTCTAATATGCAGTGTAGGCATATCCTCAGAACATCTGAGATGTACCTCTCCTTAGAAAATCACACTACTTGCTCATTTTCCTCATCTACCCAAATCACTTGTCATGCTTGATTTCACCATGTGGAGCATTCAACGCGGAATGGCAAACAAGGCAACCACAAAAATGCTTGAATGGGATATAGAATAAGACAAGTCTCCAAACTCAACTCTTAGAGATGATTTATGTGACATTAAGGATCTGAACTAAATCATCTGTGTGGTAGTAATTCAGAGTGAAGGGTTGGAATTCTGTCCTTATTCATCTCTGTGATGTGAAGTACCACAGGCTCTCCAGAACGTGGCTGATCTTCACTGCTCATGCTTGTTGCAATAGCTCGATACAGTAGAGTAAGTTAGCAGGGATGGATGTATTTCCTGTAGCTGAGGAAAGGAGTTTTTAAACCAATTTAACTGCTATAGTCTTTAATCTCCATCATCTCCTGCCAACACTCAGATTTCCAAGAGCCGAGTGGTCTTATACCGGTGCTGTAAAAATGTATCTTTTGATAAGGAGACTAATCTACCAAGAGGGGGAAAAAATGCACATTTCATTGTTTATTTTCATTAATCCTTTCAGAGTCTCAGAAAACACAGGCCAATTGGAAATGAGCTCTTACATAGAAGTGGTTTAGTATTCCCTATACGTAAAATAGTTTGCATGAGGGTCATCCTCCACAAAAATCACTGAAGACAGTCATTGTAATGCATGTACTTTAATTAAAAGACTTCTCCTCCTCCCACAGATTTGCAAATAAAGTAACACTATACTTCCATATGTAAATGATCCTTGTGTTCTAAACTTGACTCTGTGTCTTTTGCCATAGGCATGCAAGAATATCTCAAAAGCTACAGCCACAAAAGTAGGGAGATTTGTGTTGTCAAAGAGAAATCCCTGTTTTTCTTATTTAATTGGAATTGCCATGAGAGGAAGGAAAGGCAGTCAGTAACTTGGGCATTCAGTGGGGCATTCCACACATGACAGGATAGCTTTGTGATTTATAGGCTCTAGGCATGAGACAGGAAAAATGGGAGATGCAATGGAAAGAGAATACTCCTGAGGCTCTTTCATCTCCATCAAGCTCAGAGCTCTCTTCTAATTTCTTCAAGTGCGGCAGGTTAATTTAAACTCTGCACAGCTTGAATGTGGAACCACATTCAGCTAAACAAGGCCCAGCTGCCGAGTTCCTAATTCCATTACAGGCTTGACCTCCACCCTTCTTAAAAATATTTTCACCTTATTTCTTTGTCTCCTTCTCCTCCTATAATCCCCCTGCTCCGCCCCACAAAAAGACAGTAAAATGGCTATCATGATTTTTACCAAAGGACCTTTTTTTCAGGTTCCTTCAAGTCCTGACACCCATACAACTCTGCCTGACTTCAGCATCTGCTTTGAGCACAATCTTTGTATCATTGCCGCATCCCTTTAACTCAAGTTTGAAGCAAAATGGGACTATAAAGCGCTTGATAGAACATTTATGGTGATCACTGTAAAGGGACAGTATAGAGGGTTGGATTTCAGTCAGAAAACCACAGCTCAGGAAAATGGGTCTGAAATATAACTATAGATGGTTTTAGTCTAGTTCTTCCCTCTTTCAATAAAAGGGTTGCTGTTTTCACCTCTTTATTTAAAACACACACAGTAGATGAAAGTGTCTAGCTTTTTTTTATTATTATTCTGTCCAACAGCTAGAGATGTCTTTGGTCTTCCACACTAATAGCATAGTAAAAGTTCTGAAATGCTCTCTTTGGATTCTGCCTTCCTTGGTTCATGGTGAAGGTTCCTGCTGCAGTCAAAGCTGTTGCTGTTGTTTTCGTCATCGGTCCTTTCTTTTTCTCTTGAACCTTGTGGCGTTAATTGTGTTGCCGTTTCTGCTCTTTAATTGATCCCATTCACAGTTTCTGCTTTTGTGAGATCTGACTTCTTGCCACTTTGGAAAATCAAAAACCAAATTAATCAATCTCCTGCCTCCTGGGAATAAGACCGCATTGGGGAGCTAGGTTTGACAGAAAGTCTAATTTCACTTTGAAAGCCTGTTGGAAAATTTTAACAAGAAGATGCAAGGAAAATGTAAACCAGATCAAGCCAGACTTTGGTCTGTGGAGAATAGCATCACCTGTTGAGTTTTTTTTTCTTCCGGTTTTGTAAATAGGTGATTTGACAAAAATATAAAATAAATCAAAAGATAAATGGGTAGCAAAGGTCAGCGTATCCTTGTTTCCATTTTAAATTGTTACATGGCAGAGACAAGATTGTGTGAATGGGAACTATGGTCCAAGTAAGAAACTCCATTCTCCTGTTTTATCTCTCAGCTCATCCTTTGTGTTGACTCTCTCTTGTCCGTCCCATGTCGCCTGTCTCCCTGTGGTTGCACTCCTCCCCCCACGCCTAATAATTTCTAATTTTCTTCCCCCTCCCTCATTCCTGCAGTAGCATCTTCTGCGGCCCCACTCTGTGTGTGCTGCTAGCAGCTCTGTAAAAATGACTAACATACCAATCCTTAAAGTGCTTTATGCAGACACTTCAGAGCTTGGGATTCAAGTCAATTTCACTGTGCTTCAAACACCTGCACCAGAGGACAATAGGCGGGGGATGGCTTTGAACTAACCTCCTCACCCTCCACAAATCCCATAGGAGGGCTCTTGTATTGTCCTTGGCTGGTGAAAATTGAAATGTCTTTTTTTTCCTCCTGATTCTGCAGCGCACACCGTTCTGAATAATAGAATACATCAAAAAGTAATACAGAGGACTTACTTTTAATTTTCTGTTTCACAACTCTACTTGGAGAGGGTCTCAGAAATCCCTAAGAACGGCAGATAACCTGGGAGTGCAACTCAACAGCCAAAGTCCTATGTGGTATCCACAGGTGTCCCCTATGCAAATGCTTAAATGAGTATAATCTGTAGAGGATTGGTTGATTGTTGGTGTCCTTTGTTCAGTGCTTTTGGGTGAGCAGTACACTTCACCCCTTCCACCTCATTTTTTTCTCATATGAGATAATTAATAGTTACTTAAACGTGTGTGTGTCTGTTGTGGTTGACTGTACACACACAGTGTAAGGTATGAAGTATGAGTACAATAAAGGTGTTACCCACTTGAGTTTGGGTTTGATCTTATTCTTCATCATAACAAGTGAGCCATACTATTTGTATCTAACTTAAGCCAGTTCAAACATGTGTCATTGTTTATAGAAAAGTGTAAGAACTTTTATAAAAACCATTGGGATTATTTTTTCCCTCTGCCTGGTAAGTCAGGGACTTTGGCTATCGAGTATCAATTGTACAATACTGAGGGGCAGCCATAAAAATTATAAAAATGTCCTAAAATAACTGACACTTGTAGAAAACAGTTCAATACCGTAGGACTTAAAGCAGCTAGAAGCCTTTATTGTGCACCATATAGGGAGATGATTCTACCTTTGTCTTTGATATAATGTTCCTATTATTTCATGATTGTGTAGAGCTAGAAATGGAAGTTGTGTATCGTTGTTAAAGGAAGATTCCCAGACACACATCTGTAGTATAGTATCGATCCTGCCTTCTGCTTCGCGGATAGATTATGGTGAGGAACCTGTAAGGAGCCTCTTTGTCTCAAATCTCAAACTGCTGCTTGATTGTGGCTAACAGCTGCACCAGCCCATGTATCACATTTTCTAAAGTAGTAGGGATATGGGGCATATCCATCTACAGCTGACTAGTGTATGTTGTGGTCAGCAGTGTTCCAGTTTACCTCTCATGCCATTTACAGATCTGCCATAGGAGTGCCAGAGCAAAAGATGCCCTGGCCGGCATGCCAGGTTCTCTAGCCATGTGGACAGGACTGGATTTTGCCCTTCCTGTTGTTTAATATAGAGAGACACTCCTGAAAATGATGACCATCATCAGGCAAAGCTGCCTGTGTAGTCCATCAAAAAGTGCGGAGCTAATGATGGGCTGGGCAGATAATCGTGGGCGAGTTAATTGTAAGGTTCGATATGGCATCTTGTCAGTAGAGATAAGTTGTCACGTTTTCCACTTGAGCTGAAACTAAATGATTGTAAAATAAGTTATGAGTGTCCTTGGGCCTGTCTGCCAGAATGATGGCTAAGAATACATTCCTGGCCCATCAGTCTCAAGCAGCCTGCTTGATATTTATGCGAACTGAATGTTATTTTATTCCCCCTCTAGTCATGCTTGTCAGCTTCCCGAGTGAAAAGTGAAACTGCTTCTTTGACTCATACTTCAAGTATTGAAGCTCGGAGAGGCTGCAGATTGTTATTATTATTACTAGTATTATATATTTTTTTGGGTGTGCGTTGAACATTGATGCCCGATTGGGAAGAACTAATGGCTGACATTGAATGTACAGGATGGCTGCAAAACAGCCCATCCCAACTCAGTGAAACGCGTCTTATGAGTTCTAGTGCCTCTGTCAAAGCTGGTTTAGATGTGGAGTAATGAGGCGCTTGCTTTTTTTTAATTTGGCGTGCCTTTTCCCTTCCCTTTTTTCAGATTTAAGAGCATCGGCAGTGGCCGTCTGTTCTCGCCCGTGGTAATTGATACCAAATAAAATGCATTATTTGTATTCAGTCAGGAGTACGAAATTGTATGCAGTGGGCTGAAGCTTGAACTCATTTACAGGTTTCCGAAGCCGGGTTTTCAGGAGCCTTCTTTTCAATTTGAAGAATACCTTGTCAGGCAAGAGAAGTAGTGGGCTATGGGAAAGCATCGCATGCAAGCCTAGTACGTGTTGATTGCTCATATTTTAAACCAGTAGAATGTTAAATAACTTTCATCTTCAAAAGGTGGTCTCTGAAACCAGAATATAGGGCTTTAATACACTAACAATGTAAGCTCAACATCCATTTACCAAGGATTCACATTTCTTTTCGCTTGAGGAGGAGGAAATACCTTAGACTCTTCACTTCAGAGCTGTTTGGCTCATGGATGGTAGGTTATCTGAAAAGGATTGTTGGATTTTAAGGATTTACCATATGAGGCTAATTCCCCTGGTGTCGTATGCGAGAGATGTTAGGTTATGTGTATTTCGGAACAAAATAGTCTTTACATGGTACCAAATTCCTTCTCTGTAATTCACCTGTCTTCCAGATATTAAACTAAGGCAAAGCAAGTATATAGAATTGCATTTTTAAAAAAGTGTGGACTGAAATAGTCCTTTTTGATTATTACAGGGAAGGGTTAGATTGTCGATCAAAATTTGTATTGGACCAGGCTAAATTTGGGAGGGGGAAGGGAGTCAGTCCTCATTTACAAAGAGCCAACCAAGATGGTTCAAAAATATTTGAATACAGAGTCTAATCCTTCATTTACTATTTTATATCACTGTATTGTTGCATTAACATGTTAAAGGTCAACCTGTAAAATGTCACTGGCATCTGAGTCACTATCCACCAAGAGGAAGATAGCAGTTCATACCTCAAAGCTATTGGTTCAGGCTCTCTGCAAACTCAGCCTGGAAAATTGTGAATCTCTTACCAGCTCCCCTTTTTGAACATTTGTCTTTGCAATCATAACTAGATACCTAGTTTTGGAATGAACGCTGATGCTCTGGAGAATTATTAGGCCTTTCCTTGTCCCTCAGAGAGTCATCCTCGCTTTGCCAGAAGGGCATGTTGTGAAATACGAACAGGCCTTCGAGACTTAAAATACTCTCCAGTATGTAGGTTCAGCAGTCTCAACAATGTGATGTTTTTAGCAGATCTTTGATTCAGCAAGCAAGGGAAAATGAACAATTATTCCTCACCTTATCATTGGTGTATCTCCATCTCTGGAGATATTTAACAGCAGGTTAGATAGACATCTATCAGGGATGATCTAGACAGCACTAGGTCCTGCCATGAGGGCAGGGGACTGGACTTGATGACCTCTCGGCCCCTTTCAGTTTTAGTGTTCTATGATTCTATGAGTGCACCCACCCAGGCACTAGAAAATGTTAACAGCCGCATTTGTGCTATGAGTAGTCGTGTCATTTAAACATAGGAGTGTCTTCTTTTTTTGGCAGTGTCCTGTTCTTACAGTGTCCTAAGTAAGAATCCTTCCTGGCCTTAAACAGGAAAACACACAAAACAAGTAATGATCTGTCTGTTTCACTAAGTTGGTCTTGTATCTGTATCTTTCTCATCTTTTTCATCCATGTAATTTTTGCTGCGCCTTCTCTCAGTATCGAATGGAGAGTAAAAGACAAAACAGCCCCTTCCCCAATATAGGAGAGTAGCAGTTTATTCTAATCCAATATTTTTCTTATTTCTTTGCACTTGGAGAAGTCAAGATTTTGTAAGTTGTGTCCTGCTTCAAGCACCTCTTTTTACAAATGCTTAGATCTACTATACAGTAAATATATACCCCATGCTTCTCTTTCAGGTATCAAATGAGCAGTATGCAGTGTTATGCCTGTGTTGGTCATTGATTTATGAGAGAGAGGTGGGTGAGGTAATATCTTTTATTGGCCCAACTTCTGTTGGTGAAAGAGACAAGCTTTAGAGCTGCACAAAGCTCTGTGGAGCTCAAAAATGGGTCCATTTTACCCATTGAAGCTGATCCAGTAAAAGATATTGCCTCACCCACGTTGTGTCTCTCCAATCAGGTATAAGCAGTTTTAAACATTGAGTAGAAAAGAATTCATCTTTGTTCTTGAACACTGAGAAATTGCAGTTCAATTTTCTTTAATCTTTTAGAGTATTTTTAAAATGTGTGGGATGCTATACTGAGTAAATAAAATATTTGTACATATATAGCACTCTCTTCTTCACCAACACATGAATTGCTATTAAACTGAAGTTGTATTTGCCCTTGATCAGACACTGGATGAAGGACTCGTAAGGAGTACCTCCTCAGCTTAAAAAACCCTACAATTTCGGAGGAGCAGTACAGTGGAAGTATTTCTTTCAACACGGGACCCCATCATATAATTAAAACTGTGGTTAAATGATATTCCTGTTTTATTTTTGAAGGCGGATATGCAGATGGGAGGGAGCTAGCAAATGTTTTAATTTGAACTTTCAAAAATTCTTTGGGGGTCATATTTGGCCTTGTTTATTTTAGATTCTTTATGAAATTTACAAGGAGGAAATTAGTATTTTAGTGTTTGACTAATTTCCAGTATATTTTTTTTTCAATTTTCTGTTTGTCAACGAACTTACAAAATAATAGAACATAACAGAACTAACAAAATAATAGAACATATAGTCTGCCTTATTTTTCTTGCAGATCTCACATCAGCTGGTTGTTGATTGTGTTGCTCCATTCAGTCAGAGGGCCTCCGTTCTTTAATGGGTCTTCTAGTGCAGTGTCCCATACTTTTATCAAAGAGATTAATTTGGACTTCAGTGGAACTGCACATGACAGAAAAGTCCTCGTTAACAGATCCGATTGCAAATTTGTGTCATGAGACTATGGCCCAGTGATAGTGAATCACAGATTATATCATTTTGCTCTGTTCAAGAGAGAGGAATTTTACAATCCATTTCAATCGCTAGGATATTACTATAAAGGATTATTTCTTCTGCTGGCATATGTATATATTCCATTATAAAAACAGGTTAAAAGAAGATTAAAGCTACAAAGCAATTATTCAGAAGTTAAGAAATACCAAAATGCAGGTTGCCTATGCCAAGTGTCATGTCAGTTAAAAATCCAAAATGGCATCACTTCGATGGGAGGGCAAAGCTGGGTGGTATTACAGATTCCTACCATTTGTGACTGGTGAGATTCTAGTGCTTTTTTGGCTTGAATCAGTGTTGTGCTAATAGGGGTTTTCTAATGAATAAAATGTGTGGTCATGATGATGTAATGTTTACATTATATTATTGCCATATTTGCACTGACTTGCAAAACTAGCAAATTGGAGGGACTTTCCCCTTTCTCTGTATTTGCCAGCTCCTGTCGAGAAACTGGGCCTGCAGAGCTTTGTATGCTACAAAATAAGCCACCAACAGCACATGTGTTAAGAATAATAGGACATTTTAGATGAATCATTCTGTTTCACATCATTACCCCTCAGAACCTAAGTATGGGCTACAGAATAGACCTGCAGGAATAGGAATGTTTTCAGGAAGGTATGAGAGATGGCATAACTGCTGTGTTTTAGTAATATTACCTTGGATTGGCTGAATACAAAAAGGAGGACTTGATTTCTGTTTGTACTGTTGTAGATGTGTTGTCCTGAGTGAGGTTATACATTTTATTGGATTGATTTCTGTTTTGACAAAATTTGGTCCAATAAAAGATATCACCTTGCCCCCCTGCATCTAATGATTTATTTAATAGAGAGAAAAACTGTTTGCCTTCATTAATGCTCAGAAAACTTAGTGTATTATAAAACTAGAAAACAATAATAGTGGGAAAGCAGTGTGAAAAATGTGATCTTTGTAATGCATCTGCTATCTGTAAGTATACACAAACCAAATACCCCATCATCATGGATGTGAGAGAATTGATATTTTAATCAATTTAATTTAATCACAGTTAGATTTTTAATAATTATTCACATTAAAAAGGAAATGGTTCTATTTTTGGCCATTCGCACCATTTTTATCTTTTGCTGATTAGCATTGTTAAAAACAAACAGTGATCAATGGTAGCATGTAGTGACACCTTTTCCCATATATTTTTTAATTTCCTAGTGTGAACTGAGTGTTTTGGGTAGCAGTTAAGTTCTCTGTGGTGAAGAGAATACCTGGAACTATTAAACTAATCTTCCACCTTTTATGTCCCATTGGAATGTCCATTAAAGTCAGTGGAAACACTCGCATGGATTTAGTGAGAGTTGGATCAGTCCTTCACCAGTTTGCTACAGGTTAACCTTTTCAGTCTGGCACCCACAGGACTTGACCATGCCGAACCAGAGAATTTACCAGAACATGGGAAGTCAGTATTGTCTAGCAGCATTGCCAGCACTTCCATTACTTACTGGAATGTTAGAAGGCATTTAGGGATAAATTACAGCTAAATAACAGAATACTGAGAGCCAGGACTAGTGGCTATAAACAAAATTTATGGGACCTCAGGAAACTTGGCCACGCCCATAAGAGGATAATCCAACTAACTAAAATCATTCCGGACCACAGGTGTTGTCGGACCAGAGTGTGCCGGATTAGAGAGGTTCAACCTGTAGTGAAAACTTTTTGCAAAAAGTATTGACTTTTCCTGTCATCTTTGGATAAATTAAAAAGAACCTGAATATGCCCTAATATAAATAACTACTAGGCAGTACAGAACTTTAATCTCTTTCAGCATTCTTATTTTGACAGGATTTTTCAGGCATTTCTTTAAAATGACTCATTGTTCATACTGTTTTTCACTTTTTGTCTGCTTTGTGTCAAATTGCAGATACTGGTTTGGGAGATTCTGTGTGTTCAAGTCCAAGTATATCCAGTACTACAAGTCCCAAGCTGGATCCTCCTCCCTCCCCTCATGCCAACAGAAAGAAACATCGTAGGAAGAAAAGCACTAGCAATTTTAAAGCTGATGGGGTCTCAGGTGCTGCTGAAGGTAAGCTTTCTATACTGTGAGGGAATCTAGATTCCCAACCGTCTTCCATTGTCCTGAAAACTTCCAAGTGCTATCTTGAATCTCCATTCTTGGATACGACTTTAACTGGATTGCTAGATTTGTATCTTTAAAGGTGAACAGAAACACGTGTAAAGAGAAATCCAGCAATCCTACTTTTTCATGAAAAGCTGAATAGCAAAAGAGACATCATAAGAGACAAATTTCTGTGATCTTAAAATCTTGTTTCATCAAATGGTGTTTGCTTTTTAGAAATGTACCCAACCTGTTAGATAGTCATGTGCATGTGTGTCTGGCATTCTGGGTGTAGCACAGATGAGGTTTGGGCCTTTTTATAAGGCCAAAAGTAAGTTGACATGTATACAGTAGCAAGTGTATTGTATTAAAATGTAAACAGATCCAATAAGCATAGCTTAAATCCTACATTATCCTGGATCATTGAGTATATATACCCCATGGTCCAGAGCCAGAGATCAATGCTTTTTTTTCCTGCTATTGTTTGTAAGAACTAGACGGGGAAAAAAGCCAAATGAGCTGTTATGTTCCCTTAGTTTATCTTAACATTTCCAATGCATCTCCCTCTGTATATATACATATACATGAAGAGAGAGAGAGAAAATACACGCATCCTAGATATGATATAAAAATATACTTACAGCTGTAGAAAAGAATAGAAACATTTTACAATTCAGCTGATTTCTTTCCTGTGCACCAGGAAAGAAAAGAACCAGGGTAGTGGGAAAGCATAGAACTGGAGTGTCAAAAGGGCAAGAATGGAATAACAAGGTGGAAGAAGAGTGTGAAGAAAACTGTTAAAGGGTAAAATTGAATCGATATCAAAGAACGAGGGGGCAAGTTCCAGAAAAGGGATGACAGTTGCAGGCATCTGCGGAGACATTTCAGTAGAGTTAGGATAATAGTATACACCTGGGCAGGGACATGTGAAATACCACATAGTCATTCATGTTTTCCATTTTAATTTTTGTCATCTCTGGATTATTTTTATTTCCATAACTGCAAATGTGAATTCTTTGTTGAAAACCTGGATTTTGTCCATAACAACTTGTGCTGCTTGCTCTCCAAGTTGTCATCTTTACTGTTGGATTCCCCCTTGCTAATGGCTGTGGAAAGCCAAATTTCATTTTAAATTTTCATTTTTTACTTGAGTTCTTTCTCTGCTCCACTTGACGCATTATTTGCATGTAGGGCTACCAGGTGTCCGGTATTGACCTGAACAATCTGATATTTTTGCCTCCTGTTTGGTATTTTCTGAATTTTTTTTACCAGACACCTAAAATGTCAGGTATTTTCTGGGGTTTTTTTCCCCTGCCAGGAGGCGAAAATACCAGACACCTGGGCAACCCTACAACACACACACACACCCTCCCCCGCCCCCCCGGACCCGTTGGTTC